>JANHZU010005355.1:233189-244104 GCA_032468055.1 Acrochordus granulatus | reverse complement strand
TCCTTTCTTCCACAATAGTGCCAAATCAGAATTGGGCTTGAAAAACAGAATGTTTTATTGCCAGACAGTTCATCATTGCCATGAAGACGACATTTCTGGTGATTTTTTTCAGATTAAGAGATAAAGAAATTCTTAGGTATGACTGGCTGTAAACCATTGGGCATACGCACAATGATGCACACATTCAGAAACAGCCAGATTTCTTACTTTCAACTTTTCTGCTCTTTGTTTCTATGTTCTTCCTAAGCAAATGTTGCCACTATCTTCAATTTTATGGTGAATTAGGAAGCATGCAAAAGAATATATGGCATGTAAACATAGGTTGCAATATATACCAGAGATCAATAAATGCTCTATTTTAGCATCTGCTTAAGAATATGAAGAGACAGAGCAATGAACAAGCACCAAACTTGTCTTCAAAAGCTATTGATCCTTGGGAGGATTCCTCTGCCAAAACTCAGGGGCTCTGTCATGTTCAATCTTAATGCCTCTTCTGTCATCATCTACCTTTTCTCCTTTCCCTTTTTCCAAAATGAATAAATGTTAGCCCTTTCCACACCTTGGATGGGGATTCAAGTCCCAGAATCCCTGCAAGTCAGCTGTTGTTGTATACTGTATATTGAATTAGACAATTCTATGGAAAAGGTGGTCATGTTAAGAGCTATCTACCAGGATCATTATGAATGATTCAGTCACAGCTGGAAGAGCCAATATCACATATGAAAAGTTTATTACAATGGCAATGCACAAATGTTGGTCATCTCTAGAAGTAAATAGATGAATAGATGGGATGTTGGACTAGGGTAAATAAGCTTTTAGCCTGATAATCTTGTTCAGATTATTATATGCATATATTCTATACACATATTGTACACCCAAATGCTGTGTACAATACAGTATTAGGTTTTCAGAACAATGTTGGGAAGTGGGTTTCTATTCTCCAGGAGGAAAATAGGATGCCAAGGAGGAAAATATCTGCCATGTTTGATTGCAAAGAATAAAGTGTGCAAAATTGGACCCTTCCAATTTGTCCCACTGTTTTGATTCAAGAAATAGGACCTATCCAAGTTGAAATGATATATCAGTTTGAACATCTCTGAAGTGCTTTTTTCAAATTGTTGACATGAATCTGTAATTACCATTGATTCTATTTCAAAATTGCCTTTGACCTGGGCAAAAAGATTGTGCATCAATCCTTTGAATTGAATCAATGTGCTGAGGATTTGCACAGCCATGCTAATTAATATATGGGAATGAGGGGCTGCAGTGGGTCACCCCTTCGATGTACTTTCAATATCTGCCTTAGAAGAGCCACTATTCCCAGAAAAAAATATTAACCATAGGTTCAGTAAGAGGTAGTGAATGGAACTTGGCTTCCTCTCCTGAGATCTACAGCCAACACACATGTCCAATGGCTGAAGAGGATTCTGTGGCAAACTAACAAGTTTAAAGAAAAAAAAAACCCTAGGATTTTTGTTAATCTTGTTAAGATATAATTTTGTCTCTTCAGAATTCCCTAGTTCTGAAGCAGGAAGATTTAAATGATATTTAACATTCAATTCTGTCAAATCATCTGATCTAGTTTGGTCTCCATATTTTGGGATTCTTATATCACAAGGATACCTAAAACTTCATCCATTCTTGGAAAAAAATTCACCTCTGTTTCTTCACTTTCAAAGAAATCTGTCTTTTGGATCAACCAAAGATCAGCTCGACGGAATGGAATTTTATCTCATTAGCTTGTTCCAAATGCTTCTAGCAAGAAGAATTGCCATGGAGAATAGAAGGATAATAACGTGCTCTGCTGCTTAAACAACGTCCTGCAATCTTCCCACCATCCCTTTGTTGTACAAAATGTTTAATTTTCTTGACATGACTTTTCAATTGGTCCCAGACCCAAGCAAATGAGTAACAACACCACAACTGCCTTACAGTTGAGATTTGTACAGTTCCTAGCCTTGAGATGTCACATTGCTGGGTGAATAAGCGACTTTGTTCTTTTTTGAAGCTTCTAACTAATTAATCATAGCTACAGAATGCTGTTGCAATCATCTTGTTGTAACATTTGATTAATGTAACAACTGCTGATTTGGGAATTGTGGTTCAGGGAGCAAGTTCACATCTGGCACAGCATGACCGTTACTTATGCTTCCATTTTTATTTTTAGTTCTAGTGTTGATCCTGAATGTTCTGCTTTGGGTTGGTGAAAATGAGAGTGAAACCCCAAAAGCAAATAACATCTGATTATTTGGCAGAGGAAAATAGTTGCCCCATTTATCTGGAGCTAGGTCAGGGAATATGATGGCAAGAAGCAGAAGGTATGGGTGCCATCTGGCCTTTATGTTCTCCTAATTGCTTCAATTATTTGAAGGACCCTTATATTCTCTTTAAGAATGAAGTAAGAGACTCCTTCGCTAGTTCCAGCAGGAAGGGGAAATGCCATTTTGTCTTTATCTGAGATGCCAACTTGTCTTGGATTAGCCCTCTCAATGAAGAGCTAAGTTCAAAAGTGTTGAGAATGAGCTGAATGAAATATTTTCTAGTTTGATGTTTATCTAGAAAGCCAATGACAGGATGAAAAAAAAATCAATGAAGAATAAAAAGCAGACCTTCAATATTTGGTAGGATGGTGTTCCAACTCATTGTGAACTCCAATCTAACACAGAATGGTCCCATTGGAGGTTGTTTTGAACTTGCTCATGGTGGGACAAAAAGGACTAACACACCTTAAAACTCTCCATGAGAGTTCTGTTGTCTGATATATAATTCAAGGACTCAGGGCACTGGAAAGGACAGAGTGGTGCTTTACCCACAAAGAGGAACATTATTATTTTTGAAAAATAACTTCTGGTGTTGATTATGTGGTATCTTTATGGGAAATGGAAGTATTGGATAGAATACTTCTCTCAAATCAGAGTTATTCATCCCTGTTGTTTGCCTTCCCTGTTGCTACCTTCTAGATAGTTGGGGACGGGGGAAAAATTTATATCTGTTTTCTGAAATCACAGCTCAATCTCACCTGAGATGTCTTAGTATGATTTTCATTGTTATAGTGCTTCCTCTTGTGACAATTTATTCTTTCATCGTCTCCTTTCCCATTTTCACTTAATCTTATTTCAGTGGGTTCCTCTTATTTCTGTTCCTCTCTCTTTCCATCTATTCTTTTCCTCCCTTCCTCTCATACTTTCCAATAATGTTTAATTCTTCAATGCTCCTGTTTTTTGTTCACTTAATTCTTCCAAGATAATTTGCTATTCACTTCTTTTCTTCTTCTTTACCCTTTGAGATGGGGGGTATGTTGGAAAATATGCCACTTTAATGTTTGTGGTTCAGTTCCAAAATGTTGCTTCAGAGTGCTTGGGGGCACAAACATAGCCAGTATGCAATCCATGGAAAATGTGTGGCTACTTAAAAAAAATGCAGTTTGAAAAAGCTTTTACCAATTCATGCAGCAAATTTCATCCCTTCGGAAGAAAAAATCTTGTTGGTGCCTTTAGATTTTATAGCTAGATCACTATACAAGATCTCTCTGTCTCTTTCTTCCTCTCTGAACCTCATCTCTATGAATGTATCAGGCCAGATGTGGTACATTTGTTGTCCTTCCACATGAAATTTGGTGTTTAGAAAAAGGGTTGAGCTACTCTGGGAACTGGAGGGGTAGTCTTTATTCAGTAATATTTCCTCTCTTTTAGAGATGCCTGAGAACAATGGAAAGCCATAAAACAAGAAATAGGGTGTGTTTTTTTTGACGAAGAATGATGAAAAGCCTACTTTTCAGCATGTCTAAAAATATTGACAGAATATGACCTTTAAATTCACCATTAGTTTTAGTATGCAAACTGAAGTCTTAAAGTCTTGTGAAGATTTTATTTTGGCTTTGGTGGAGAAAGAAATACACCTCAATCAAAATATATCCTGTTGTTTTGCAAGTGAAATGAAAAATAATTTGTCAAGCTTGATTCCTTGTGACACATCCATTTTGTTTCCTTTGCAACAATGCAAAAATGTTGCATACAAGAATGCCAATGCCTTCTTGTATGTTGTCCTTCTTGTAAGTTGTCCTAGATGAGTTTGTCATCTCATACAAATCAGATAAGCCTGACAATTTTTAACTTATCACAATAACCCAAACCCAAATTATCTGTATGTACACATACTCATATGCACATACATATTACACAATCAAGAAGAACAGCAGAGCTGGGTTAGGAGATATACTAGAGAAGCAAAGGCCAAGAGGATAAATACTCTGTTCTTCAAAGAACTATCCAAGGTGCATTCCCAACTGCAGTGCAATAATACAGTAAGAGCAGAATCACCAACAGCAGAAACTGGACGGTTTTGTGGAGTCCTAGGTGCTCTCTGACATTGATTGTTTTTCTGCAGACGTTAGACAACTAGGTATCATCATTAGTGCACAGAGCACAGTGTAATGAAACATCTGCAGAAAAACAATAAAACTCAGAGAGCACTACAACTAATGCCACACACATGGATCTGTGAATGCCTGGCACTATGCAAAATCAGCAGAATTTGCTTAATGACTATGGCAAAAAAAAAAAGACTGTAAATTTGGGTGCAACTTACTACAGTGTTTAGCAATCAAAGTTCCAGTCCCAATTGTGGTTGTAAGTCAAGAGCTACCTGTACAGTATTAAAAACCCAATAAACAGAAGACTTTTTACAACTTTTGAATGAACATCAAAGAAAGAAGCAATTTTACTTTCTTGAGAGAATTCCAAAACCAGCGGGTTCCTACTAAAAAAACAGGCCATCTTGTGCAGATACTCATCTCATGAAAACTCTAATTGATCCCTCACTTCTGAGAATCCATTACAGATCACATCAATCAGAACAAGGCAATTCTTTCCTGAATTTTAGATCAAGCAGATCATATGTATTCTTCAGGATTCATTATTTTTGCCCCAAGTAACTTGAATGTGACTTGGCTCAAAGCAAATGAAACTAAAGCACTTAGAAGAACAAAATATTGGCATCTCAAGAACTTGAGAAGGGGATCAGGACAAAGTTTTCTCTACCTTTTGGTCTCCTTTCAGGAATTCATTCCAAATGTAAGAATTACCTCTTGAAAAACTATCCCCCTCCTAATAGTTGTGTTTTTTAGAATCTCAGTCCTTCATAACCCTAGCTAGTTCTGAGGTTGAGCTTGAAAGAAGTTATGGAGGTGGAGGAAACATCAAATGTAATTTACTGGATTCCCTGTATGGATTACCCCTGAAATTATGTTGGTCAGACAGGCAGAAAGCTAACCACCAGATTGTGAGAGCATGAGCAGGTAATTAGATGAGATGACCCAAATGCATTGATAGCCTCACATTGCAATGAACAAGGACATACTTGCAGCTGCTACAATCATTGGCTAAGTGGGAACAAAAATAGCTAGGAGATGGTTGAAGCTTGGGAGAGGGCCCCTTATCAGTTAATAGGAGTGCTGATTTATTACCAGCCTACCAGGTATTGAGGAGCCTAGGGCAGAGTGGTAAAAGAAATAGCAATTAACACCTTATTTCACAACTAAGGAGCTATTTAAATGGAAAGGGTAGAGTGTGGGTGTTTTGGAAAGAGAGAAATTCCCTGATAATGGGCTCTAGTGTGAGCCCAAAAGCTTGGAGTATTAAACTTTTAGTCCCAGTGACTGACTCTGACTGGTTTTGGCAACATTATCCTGCGACACAGGTGTTTACTTTCATTTATGGAAAGAAAGGCTACATAGAAAAGAGAAGGCACATTACAACACATGATGAAGTTCCTTGCCAGTCAGACATCTAATCAGAAATTGGTAGCCAAATCTGATTCCATGAAATGCATCCATTTGTTCAGTCAGCAACAGTGGTATAATGGGAATGGAGCTGGGTGATGGCTGTAAAACTGGTAAACTTGTGGTGGCCTATTGGCCCCATAGCTGCTGTGCCACCATCAAATATGGTGATTAAGATAGTTGAAGGCATTAGTCTTTATTGATCAATCACTACCCTGGATATAATGGGCTTCTGAGTCAAGTCATTGGTGTACCACTGTTCAAGGAGGGATGAATCACCATTGTGCAGTACTCTGTGTTACAGAAGAAACACATTCTGCCTCATTAAGGTGTAACCACTTCTGTTTGTGCGGTTGTTTTTCTAGCATTTCCTTCAGCAAAATATAGTGAAATGCTGTACCATATCATTTAGATGTTACCTCATATTACAAGGCTGCTTTAGGGGTGTGCTTTACATGAATATTCCTTCCTCCTCCCCCTCCTCCCCTCCCCCTCCCCCTCCTCCATGTAGTTCAAGGGCACACAGCAGACCTACTGTGAGCCATTAAAATGTAAAGCAGCACACATGTAAATGATTCACATTAATATAAATAATCTATTTATTGATAACACCGCACTTGTTAAATGGGAATTTATATATGGGCAAGGATTAAAGCTGCAGGCTGCAATAAATATTGCATTCATTCTTGTTTTTCAGACCCTTCCAGTGCTTTTCTACCCCATCCCTCTTCTCCTTCTTTCTGTTAAATTTTATTTAGCATGAAGGATACCTGACTACTGCTTCACAATCTCAAAAGGTTCTTGGGTGTAATTATATTAGGAAACATAAGATCTATAAGGAATCATTCTCAGTTGATTCTTATGACAATCAAAGACCACAAGTGTGAGACTTGAATGCATGGCCAAAATGGCAAAATAACTCAATTCACCAACTCATCAGCATCTGGGTCAGGCCAGGATCCAGCAATTAATTTTTCTCATTGGTCAACTAGGTTCCTCTGGTATGATCACAAGAAGGAGATAGAAATACCTCTCTCTCTTACCACTGTTATCTGATAGCTACTGGCCTCATCCCAAACATAACACAGGGATTTCAAGATGATATAGTTGTTCATCAAGAATATCTCCAGTCCTTTTAAAGTCATCCAAATTAGTAGCTATCCCCACGTGTGGTTTCTTGAGGAAATAAACTTCTTAGGTTGATTTATGTTCTGTGGGTGCCTTTCCATGTATAATGTGAACAAAATTTTACGGTATATTCAATTTCATAGGCAGACATACAATGGAATTACGATGAATACACTGTTGACACTTTTCTCTTCCACCTTTTCTAACAATCTTCAGTCTGGATTTTATCTTCTTCATAGCTGCTGAATGCTAAATTAACATTTCCACTGAGCTATCTGATGGTTAGTTATAGACCATTTAGATGTTCACTTTTTAGGAAGCTCTGATTGCCTGGTCCAGGTTAAAATAGGGATGTTTCAGGATACTAATCTATGTTTTGAAATCTCCATATCAGCGTAAGGGATCAAGTTCTAGTCTATTTTCAGAAAATCATGGTAGTTAATCTTCATGCTTCTACTGATTGGGATAATAATTTCTGACCAGTAACTCATCAGGAATTAACCCCACAGAGCCTCGGGAAAGGATTCTTTAGAACTAGACTTAATGTCTTAGTTATCTCTGTGGCAGATAGATTCATGTATCCATGAAAGACCACGTCCTTGTGCTTCTGGAGATATAGAAAATTGAGTATATTGCAGTTACTATGGAGATTCTGAAAGTACCATACAGCACCAATCCTCCAGTGATCTTCAAGCAAAACAGATGAATTTTATGTTAAACTGTTATTAATCAGATACTGATAAAGATATAACAAGGAGAGTTATTTTTATATAACTATCAGTTATTTATTCCTAAACAAAGTCAACTGACATTCCCCAATTAATTACAATTTTCTTCTTTCTTTTATATTTTAAATTTTAGTTTTTCTGATCTATGATCATTAAAAAAATATTTTGATAATTCATCATGTATACTTGCTTCCCTCAATCGGGTTCCTGTCTTAGCCTGCTGGGTTCTACCTCCTAATCTAAGAAGCTTTATCAATTTGTAGTTTTCATGCTTTATCTATCAGTTCATGCTAAACTATCAGTTGTCAGCCTGGTATTAGTCTGATACTCCATCAGTATCATCGATCTTTTCCCAGAACAAATTAAATCATCAATGACTTTTAGTATGAATGGGGTATGCACATTGTAATCCAGAGTGACTAATTTTTACATCAGTCACCTGCAATTAGAATGCAGTGAAGCTGAGAAATGTTAGGCCCCTATCTTGGCTTAAGTATATTTCAGCTGAAGTTTGAGATTATAAGAGGAAAGCCATATTAGTCTACAGTAGCAAAACCTCATGTGTTTGAAAGAATCTTTTCTGACTAATACATTTTATTAGAAGGCATAAACTCTCAAATAAAATTTGAGAGTTAATAAAATGTATTGGTTGGAAAAGAAACTACCAGACTATCTGAACTCTAAGCATGACTGCATATGTTGATCTTTTTGACTCCAGATGGATTATACTATTCCTGGATAGTGTAAAAGTAAATATAATAAAAGTAGAACTCCATTCTACAGCCTAGCCAGTTAGAAATTTGACTAAGTTTTCCAATTGTCTTGCATTAGGACTGCAAGGATGGGGTACAGCTCCTTGGCAAATGTGTTGCTTGATGGCAAAGCTGAGTTTGCCTTCATATAATGTACAGAGCACAATTTATAAGTGGATGCAGGCCAAAATTGTCTGCAGGAGGGAAGTCAAAAACATCAAAATGGTGGTCACAACTATGTGATAAAAGCTCTGTCTCTTTCTGCATGCAGATATCCCTGTCGTGGGGAAAAAAATGCCAAGAAAAATCTCTCCATTTCAGTGAACTTCACCCAAATGAATCCAGGAACATCTCTTTATTCCCTACATTATCTCTCAGTAAAAATGTGATTGATTAGGTCCGGCACATGCTGTTTGGGTCTTGCCCTGCTTGTTACTCTAACACACTGTAGTTTTCAAGAAAAGTGACTTTTGTCAAACCATCTTTCCTTGTTCAGCATATGGTGAATTATTGGTTCACTTGCTTTAGTTCTTCCTCTTTCCCCTTCCTCCCCTGCCATAATTAAGTTTTGAATCAGCCCAGAGAGCCTAAAGAGAAAACAAATTCATTTTTCAATAACCTTTAAATAAAAGAGTCTCCAAATCACAGCTGACAGCTAACAGCGAGTAAGTAGAGCAGTTGGCTGCTACCGGAGATGCCCATCAAATGAACGACTCAGGAGGAATGAAATATTGATAAATTCCTTTTCCTTGGCTGCAGTCTTTCAGCACTTAATGATCACATAGATTTGCAGAGGAGGTGCGAAGTGAAGGGTGTGATCTTTGGGTGGTGATTGTACAGGGAGAATATGCAAATCCTCGGGTGAGTTAATAAAAAAGAGCCAGAGTTACCTCGCAGCGCTGAAACTGTATATCGAAAAAGACAGGACTTCCAGCTTAGGTGCTGCTTTAGTGGGAAAGTTTCCAGTGAAAGATGGCCCTGTGGATTTTCTTTCTATATTTAAGGGGAAGAAGAAGCAGCAACTGAGCAATCTCAAAAAGTTAAGCAGGGTTGAATCTCAGTGTTTGCTTGGCAAGTCAGAAACACATCTTAGACAAGGACACAAGGACAACCACTTGCCTCATTGTGCTCATATCTCCTGCAGGAGATAACTGAAGGGAGACTTTAATTTGCAGCCTAGCAAATGCAACACAATTCAGGAGGGTTGAACTTGTTAATATTTGGTTGGAATAAGAGAGGGCTGCAATCTAAACTAGGAAGTTGAAAGGGCTGGACTTGAGAAGATTTTAATTCCCATCGCTGTGCCAGGCAACAGATGCTTGGGCAGCAAATAACAAGGAAGTGTATATTGATACGCTAAAATTGTGATACATCTCCAGATTTTGAGAGTAGCAATGGGGTTCTTTTCAGAATTGTGAAGCATGAAAGACAGGAATTGATCTCCAAGCTTCAACATCTTTGTTTCTCTCACTTTCTACCCTCATTCAAGTAACTTAAATGTTACTCAATAAGGCTGTATATTAGGGATGCAGTGGCCACACGGTTAAAATTCTGGGCTTGTCAGCTGGAAGATTGGCAATTTGGCAGTTCGAGATCCAAACCCTGCGTAATGGGGTAAATGCCTGTTATGTGCCCCAGCTCCTGCCAACCTAATAGTTTGAAAGCACATAAGAATGCAAGTAGATAAATAGGTACCATCTTTGTTGGGAAAAGTAACAGCATTCCAAGCACCTCAGCATATGGCCTCATATCATGCTGGCCACATGACCACAGAAGCATCTTCAGACAATGCTGGCTCTTTGGCTATGAAACTGAGATGAGCACCACTCTCTAGAGTTGGCCATGACTAGCAGGGAAAACCTTCACCTTTAGGGTTCTATATTGCCATAATTCTACAGTAGCCTCCAGTACTAAACATAATAAACAAACGCATAAATACTACATTTAACACAAACTTCAGTTCTTCAGTAATGTCTCCTTTCAATGAAATGGGAATCTCTTAGTTTGCATAATTTTGAAGATAAGATTTTAAAGGATGTGGTTAATTCTTATTGTAGCCTTGGAAGTGTACAACTGGTTACATTAAATTTTCAGGTTTTGCTAAATGGTCCATCAGATGTTTCATTAGTTACACCAGGATAAATTATGAGGAATAGAAGAAATCACCATTCAACATTTCAAAAAATCTATTTTCTCTTGTCAGGCAGAAAACATAGAGTTCAATATGTTTGAGAAACATGAAGTTAGAAGGAGTCCCACTGAATTCTACAGAAATTAAGCATTGCAATTTTGCTTGATTGCTTAACAGACCTCATAATTCCCTCCCCCTTTTTTTTGCAGTCACAGACTGTGCATAATGTATTAAGCATGTACAACATTACAACTTAAGTTCCTCTACCTCTAATTTTAATTGGGAAGATTAAGAGTCTAACAAACTGACAAAATTGGACACGGATGGATTAAACCAATCATGAATTAAACGGATTATAGGAGGTGCGGTGGCGTAGCGGCTTAAGTATGCCAGTTGT
>JANHZU010005355.1:219290-233089 GCA_032468055.1 Acrochordus granulatus | reverse complement strand
GCCAGTTGTGCTAACCAGAAATGGCCGGCACTCTGGTTTGAGCTGCAACTCCTCATGATGGGATGAACTCTTATCATTCGCCTCCAGCTTCTGCCCACCCAGCAGTTTGAAAGCACGTAATAACAGGTGATTAGATAAAAATGGGTATCACTTCGGTGGGAGCTGGCTGGCTACAGCGGGAGCAGCGAGTCGGAGCTGAGCAGCGAGTCGGAGCTGGATTTCCCTCCCACCAGGGGTGGAGCAGGAACTGCGGAGGATGCCCGGATGCGAACATTGCCAGCCAGTGGGGGGCAGGGTTAGTAAAAACACAAATGTATAAATAGTTAATTGATGTAAGCCACCAAGAGTCTTCAGAAATTGGCGGCATAGAAATGTGTTAAATAAATAAATATCACACATATAATCACAGATATAATAAAAGTGTGTGTGTGTGCATATAATCAACCCTTCTTGAAATATAAAACCATATATATGTACAGCACATATGTGTATGTATGCATATTGTACTTGCCAGCCACATGACCACGAAAATATTTTCAGACAATGTTGCCTTTTTGGCCATAAACCAGAGATGAGCACCGCCACATATAGACAGACAGACAGACAGTAAAAGTTTACCCTGCCAGTCGTGGCCAACTCTAGGTTCATCTCCATTTCATAGCCAAAGAGCCAGCATTTGTTTGAAAATGCTTCCATGGTCATGCTGAAACACATGGAATTCTGTTACTTGGCAGGAGCGGGGGCAAGTAACAGGAGGTCATCCAGTTACGCAGCGGTGCTTGGGTCTCAAACTGCCAAGTTGTCAACCTTCTGGTCAACAAGCCCAGCATCTTAACTGCTTGTCCACCATGCTATTATATAAACACACGCGCACACACACACACACACTACTGTACAAAATTCTTAGGCCACCATTAGATTTGTTGTTTTAGCATTGGTATAATGACCATATATAATTATGCCTCAGTCTCTATATTAGAACACAACCAGAAAATAAAAGAAATTTGTATACAGTACTCAAAAACAGAAAAAAGCAAAAAGAACAGTTTCCATAGGCTAAAATGGCAAGTATTGGTACTGACTATTTAATACTGATTTTTGCCTGAAGAAACCATTTTGTTCTAAAAATTGTGTTTAATTTTTATGTACATATTTCTTGTATTTTCTGCTTGATTCTTAATACAGAGATTGAAAAATAATTATGGATGGTCATTAAGACTTTGCTAAAACGAAGCGGGTGGTGGTCTAAGATTTTTACACAGTACTGTGTATATACTGTGTATGACATGACTAATATCCACATCCAGCCATCAAAGTGTTCATAAAAATAAAATTGGGGAGATGCAATACTTTTTTTTTCCTTTTGTGCATGACAGTTTGGAGAAATTTTTGAAATATTAGCTCTTTGGTGATTGATCTTTGAAGTGATGGTGAATCATTTGCAAATGGAAGGAAATGCAAGCAGCCAGCAGCTTGGAGTGACATTTTCTGCCTCAAGACTAGCCTGGTTAGTGGAAAGAATATTGGTTTAGCACTGCCTATCTTATTAGTGTCAGGCCTCCTTTTGATTTTCAACAATATTTTTGTCATAATTAGATTGGCAAGTGAGTCTTGTACACTCTTGATTTAAATGGGGCTACTTAGTTCTCCACCCTTTTTACTTAGACTAATTACTTTCTTTAGCAGGAAGAAAGAACCCCGTTAGTGGTTTTTCCATTTGTTCTGACAAATAAGGAAGACAAATATTGCCTCAGAGGTTGAATCCTGCCCTTTGGGACTTCCTGTGTGTTTCTTGATTCCTAATAGGAAATGCCTCCTTCCTCCTATACAACTCAGGAAGGAATCCTGCTTTTTCTCCACCTCCATACTTGCTGTTCATCTGGATGTGACTTCAACAAAACCATTTGAAATGGATTTCTGTGCCAAGGACAAAGCAAAGCTTCGAAGACTTGTATGGGAATTAAGGTAACCCAGGTTCAGTTTGGATAATTGAAATGGATTCTACACTCTCATAAGAAGTAAAATTAATATGACACTAAAAGGCAGTGATTTACCACACCAGTATAAAGGGTTGTAAATTTTATCCTGGATCCATTTTCATTGAAGGAGCTGATGCTTGGAGCTGGATTTGGACCAAGACCTAAGCTAAATAAATCTTCTCAGAAAATAGGAAGTAAATGACATGTACATAACAATCTGTCACTAATTGTCTGGTTTTTAAGTCCCTCTCTTATCCTTTTGGCCACGTTCACAGAACTGGCTGCTCAGCTATTTATTCACTAATGGAGTTGCAAGATGATAGTTTTGCAGTCACAGCCTTAAAAGTAATCAAGGGGTTCTCAGCACACTGGACCTTGTTTGGTACATTACAAAGAGTTTTTACATTACAGAGAATTTTAATCTTTTTCCAGTCTTTTAGATACAGAGCACATACATCTTGGGAGCAGGCCATCAGTAGCATATTCATATTAAAGAAACAACTTCCCTAAAGTCTTGCCTGAATTGCTAATAATCAAGCTGAGACTGATACCAGTGATTCATCAACTAAGGCCTTAGGGAACATCTTGGGATAAGAACGTGTGTTAAGGAATGCTACAAAACCTGGGAGAATCAGGGCATTGTAGCTATGGCTGCACAGTACTGGTCTGCTAATGTCTCATTAATTCTGAGAATCAGTGAGCATTTCTTACATTGGTAGAGGGCAGTGAGATTGCCAAGAAAGTGATCTGAAAAGCTATCAGAATTGTTATGTTGATTTTGATTTTTACTACAAATTCTGGGTTTCCCACTTTCCTGCTGAAGTTGCAGAGAAAAGCCAGTGAGGTTGAATCATGAAAACCTTTTCAAATTGGGTTGGACTTCATGGCCATGTCATTTTCTTGGCAGCCTTGGTGATGTGGCTTATTATCACCTTTCCCCAGGATGTTTGTTGTGCTAGTTTATTAATAATCCTAGGTGTGTTTGTGGCCCTGTAAAATGAATTATTACTATTATGGAATCAAAAAAATGTTTTTTTTAAGGTTAGAAGGATGTATCCTAATATACAGCAGTGTCTAAATTCCTTCTTCTGCATTTCTGTTTTCACCCCATTTTAAGTGTGGCCATTAGAATGCAACATTAGGACATAAATTTAGCAAGGAAAGAATAAAATATAGACTTTTTGTTTTATCAGTCTGTTAAAGCTAGGCTTAATTTCATGATTTTTCAAAGCATAGTCTAGTCACAAACTTTCCACTTGTATGCAGTTTCTTAAATTGGCTGCATCTTTTCCATGCACACGACAGCTGAAGACAGCAGCTGAGCAACTGGCAAAATTAAATATTGGAACCAGTTGCTGTGATCTGTTCCATGACTTGGTCCAGCAAATATGCAGACATTGTTGGACCAGAAAAATTGTTCAATTTGCTTTTTTTTTGTCATATATAATACTGCACTTCAAAAAAAAAATCAAAATTATTTTGATTTCTGCTTGTCTCATCTTCAAAGCCATTCTCCTTCTCAAGCAACTAATACTTCCAGAGCAAGTCTTATCCTCTTTTTATGGTCTTCTCCACTTTTCTAGTTAAAATATTATCTCATCACATGAACTTAGACTGGATGATTAGACAGTGAATTAATTCAGTAGTGACTTTTCTATCTTTTCCCTGAGGAATTAAATTTCTATTATGAAAATAAACCATAGGATGTTTTAAATTAATAATTAAAAAGGCAAAGGTTTTTGCTTTCAGATGTGTCTGACTCTAGGGGGCAGTGCTCATCTCAGTTTCATAGCCAAAGACACTTCCATGGTCATGTGACCGTCATGACTGTGCGCGAAGATGCAAGGAACACTATATCCTTCCCACTAATTTAGGCAGTATCTATTTGTCTACTTGCATTCTGCATGCTTTCAAACTGCTAGACTGGCAGGAGCTGGGGAGAATAATAGGAGCTCACCACTGAATTTGCTTTAGCTGTTCCCACTAGCTGAGGAACCATTTATTCTACAGCCAAGAGTACAGTTGAATGTTCTTGCAATCTGCTTGTATAAAGATCACAAAGGGAGCACTTTAAATATGATGAACAGCTTGCAAATAATACCATGCAAGACAAAATCTGACACAAGTGATCAGTTTAATAAATCAATCTGATCTGATTCAACAGCTTGGAGATATTTGGCAAAGGCTGTTCCTGCACATTTACCAAAATGATGGAATAAGGTGTCCAAATTCAGTTTTCAGGCATTCCGTTTTATCTGAATTGACAGCTCATATCAGCTGTACGTTTTGGAGAATAGATTTGATTTGGAATTTTCATCAACATGCATTTCATCTGAATAGACACAGAGCTGTACTCACAAGATAGTCGGTTCCTGTTCCCAGCCTTACCTCTCTCAGAAAGAGTCACCTCTTCCTGATTTATTTTAACTGTGTTTTTCCCCCCAGGGATTAGGGTTGAACAGGATTTCTATAAGTTAATCTTTAGTCACAACTATGGCAAAATTCGGAATGCTCTTAATCCAGAGTGGGGTTAAATCCACGAGATGTACAATTCTATGGTTATAATGCACCAAAATTCCGTAATCTTTTCTTTCTTTCTTGATGGTCAATATTTAAAATTAGCATTAATCTTATATTTTAAGCTTTTCAATGTATTTTGGAATACTTTGAATTCCAGTACATAAATGCTGCAATTTTAGATCCATTCCCAAGAAGTATTTGGCATTTAGAAATGGTAAAGTTAACATTTTTTTTTGTGATGAACTTTTCTCTTATTGATTCCATAACAGATTGCTGAGAATAATATAGAAATAGATTGCCATTCCCTTTTTACAGTGGATTTTTAATCTTCCCAGTCCGATCAATAATCTTGGAATTCCCAAGTGATCCCCCATGCAAAACCAACCTTGTTTAACTTCCAGGATCATGTAGCTGTAATTAACAGTAACAAGTACAGAAAATCTTCGTCTCTAATGAGGTGTCCCAGTTATCTAATTATCTGTGCTAAATCAGGGTAGATACCAAAGTATCAAAACAGGAATGCATCTGCCTACTGTACGTCAGGGTATTAAAGCTAAAACAGCTACAGTCTAAATATGGCAGAAGATAGAACTCCACCTATAAAAGTGAAATTACATACAATGCTATATTTGATCCTCCATCTGGAGGAACAATGAAGCAGCCATCATAAATAAGAAACATTTTGCATTTTGAGTTCAGCTCAAAGAAAGTGGGAGAGATTTTAGCTTCCTTTCATGTGTTTTAGATTTATGACCCAAGACATTAGTAGATATCCAACAGCTAGGAGTTAAAAATAGGATTTCTCCTTGGGCTGTCATTAAGGTAGATAAATGAATTGCAAAATATAGTAGAAGGATCCCTTTCCCTTAATGAAAGGAAGCTGATAGAATAATCTAAACTTCATAGCTAATGCTGCTAGGTCTTTTTCTTCCTTCTTTTCTTGGAGAGGCCTTATAAGAAAATGATTAGGTCCCTAGCATAATGAAGAAGCAGTAAGTTGCTCATTTAAGACTGAGTTCCTTCATCAGCCCCGGATGCACAACTATCAACTGGATGGTTGTGGTCTGAAGCAGTAGAGTGTTTCTTAGGTGTGTAGGGATGCCTTCTTCTGAGTAGCTGAACTGTAACACCTATAGGGTCTTATTTGCTTGTAGAAGGTCAGGTAAAGATTTCTCCTGCTGGCTGACTCTAGGGTCGGTGCTCATCTCTGTTGGTGCTCATCTCTATTTTATAGCTGAAAAAGCAGTGTTGTCTGAAGATGCTTTCTGTGGCCATGTGGCTATTACCTCCCCCCCTAAGATGATACCTATTTATCAACTTGCATTTTTTCATGCTTTCAAACTGCTAGGTTGGTATGAGCTGGAGCAAATAACGGGAACTCACCCTTTATACAGTACTTGGGTCTTGAACTCAAGCTGCCAACCTTTTGGCCAATAAGCCCAGCATCTTATTCCTGGTTTATTCTGTGGCTTGGAACCAAGTTACTTTCAGAAGAATAAACTGAATTGCTCAGCTTCTTATTAAATGGACGGGACATCTAAACTGGCTGGCCGGCCGGTATTAAGTTGTAAGTATAAGTGCATATTGGTTGTTTCGTTTGTAATATCTTGGCTTCCTCCTTTTATGGTGTATTTAACTCCATATTTCAAGTTCCCACCTATTTGCATCCAAATGATTTCCAGTTGAAGAAAAGGGTGCTGTTTTAAACTGTGCAAATTTTATTCCAAACTAGGTCCATATACAGTTTTAAAAGTTCACATGGGAAAGAAAGGAAAACTGAAGATACTGCTTCCATGGAAATTGTCCTCTATGTCCTCATACTTTTCTCGGGCCCAGAGACAAAGATAATATCAGTCAGATGATAAATGATGGTTCACTAAGATACTTCCTTAATGAATGAAAGCACCTGACTCGCCCTTCTTGGTTTGGGAAGCTATGTAGAATAAGGGGCTGTTTAGGACATGCATGAGAGATTACTAAAAAATTTCAAGGTGGTAATCTAGATTCAGAAGTCAAATGATTATTCCAGAAAAAGACATTGCTTCTGGACTGATGCCAACATTTATGATGTGTCCCCATAACTGAGCTCAATGCAAGGGCATTTTTATCTCTCTTTACTGAAGAATAGCTACCCCATTGCATCTGTTTTTTGAAGAATGCCCCACCTTAATGTCATATGTAGAATTATTTCTCTCAATACTAGGCCATGGAATATTCAAATTCATTTTAACTTTAAGTAGAATTACAGTCACATCTCTGCCTGTATTTATTCCATATAGATTTTCTCTACATCTGTGAATTCATTTCCCATTCAGCTTTGCAGACTTCCTGAGAAAATCCATGGCTCCCTTCAGCAATCAGCAGTTTGCAAAATGTCTGTTTCAAATCTTAGCTGAGGAGCCACAATCAAGTAAGATAACATCCCACTGGGAGTAACTTGCTCACTTAAGGCTGTTTTCTAAATGCAACATTTAAAGCTCACTTTTTACAATTTCTTCCAAAGATTTTTTTTTTGGGGTGTGGAGAGAGAAATCTTCATCAGAATCTGTCTTATTATTCTCTGCATTGAACTTCCATTTTTATATAACTATGAAAGTCCTATTTCCTTACTGTGAAAATGCAAATTGGAAATTAGTTTCATAGGTAAGGATTCTGATAACTATCCTCCACTTTAAAAATCTCCTGCAGAAATGTTTGACAATTACAAAAACTGCATTTTTTTCAGATATTGACAGTTCAACAGGAATAAAAGTAGTCTGTAGTACTTTCTTATCTACTCAAAAGTAGGCTCACTGGTTCAATGGGGTCCACTCTCAGGAAATGGAATCAATGCTTTGTAACAAACTTCCACCAACTCTGTATTACAACTACTAGTATAGTTGTAGGATGGTGGCCCAGACTTTGGTGTGTGATGTCTGGTAGCTTGAAGGCCACACCATGTGTTTTGTAATGGGAAAATTGTTGGAATAGGAATGGGGAGACCCAGCTTCTCAACCATCAAATTCTACCAAGCAGGTTTAGACAATCATTCTCTCTCAGTCCAACCTGTTTCATAGGCATTGCAGTTGGGAGAAAGGTTTGAATGCTGTCTATGATGTGTTGGGCTCTGATTGAGTTTGAACAAATAATCAAATTTTGAGACCCATACTTCAAAATTGGACAGGGCCAGGACTCATTTTAGGAGTGGAATTTCAGATGTTTTTAGGGATGAAATGGAAATCTTAAGCATCTCTGGCTAATTTGTCCTTTATACTTGCTCAACATTGGCATGTAAATATTCCCATAGTCTTCTGGGGATTCTGGAGGCCCCAAAGAAATGTTAGTAGGCTGAACAGACTCCTGTATTCAATCTGTACCCTTGTTGCACTGGGCAATCCCTTAGGTCTATCCCAAAATAAAATCCATTAAATTAGAGAGTACTTTATTTCAAGAAAGTGTACATAGGATTAAAACCAACATATCAATTGTATTTATACTTACTTAACAGTAAATACTTTTTCTTTAATTGAACTTGATCCTAGGTCATAATACATTTTGGGATGTTTTAAAAAAATATGGCTTTTTTGCCTGCTTTTTAAATTTCTTTTCCCTCCATTTGTAATTCAGAGCAGCTATCTTTTGATTTCAAAGTAAAGACAAATGGCTTCAGAAAAGACAATATTCCTTTGATCATATTTGGCTAGGAATGCTCTGTGCTCCTGACATTACCCACTTCCATTCTATCTTTATTTTCTGAATTTGAAATAGCTCTAGATGCATACTGTTCCTTGAGGCTAAGCTTGCTGGAGAAACAAAGCATTTGATATAAAGAAAAGATGGTCTCTCAGGAGATTTTTCTTCCCAAAAGGCAGACATTGGTGAGAGATTTATCAGGTTTGGGATGTGCCAACTCCAGGCAATGCTCAGTTCCAAAAACATCCATGATGTTTTTTCTGCAATTACATGATACATGATGACAATGCGAAGATGGTATGCTATCATCTACGGAGTGAATCTCTGAAGCCTTGTGATGAACTGTAAAGTAAGGTTTTTAGTGTTTCCAAAATTTTGTGATGGGGAGATTTGTATAATAGTGGAACTGTCCACCTGTGCAGGGTATGGTTTTTCATCTCTGAAGCCCTGTCCACAGTGACTGAATGGCTCTCTGTTTATTGGTTTAATTGGTTTTCCTGCACACTGAAGAAGCTTAGACCAGATATACTTGAGTTCCCTTCCAACTCCACAAATATGTGATTCACATAATTCTGCTTAAAGAAGCTTTGTTTCTTAGCTACTTTCCCAATAGACTACAGTAAGTCCAAAAAGTCAAGCTTATGGCTTAGCTTGAAAGTATCTGCTTCAGTATCATGACTTCTCTGAGAATGGGGAGTTGCTATAAAGGCATTTTTGTTGTGGAAGCCTGGAAAAATATGTACCATGTTTCCATTAGACTTATGGAGGCAAAATCATAAAATATAGCCAGTGTTGTATGTCCAAGACAACTCAGCTCATGGCCGTCTAGATTTATAACTGAAAACTGGAAAGGAGAACTTACTCTTGATTAACCTCCTATTAGGTTAATCAAGTATAAATATAGGAAGTGCACAAAGAAGATCACAACAAAATGCAAAACAAACAACAAAATAGCAATATCACCAGTGATGCAGCTTTAACTAAGGATGTTGATTTCTGAAGTATTTCTAGAAAAGCCTCATCATCCAGATATTATCTGGAAAGGTATAAAAGTGGAGAACATTCCTGCCACAGCCAGAATTTGCTTGGGATAGATGGTTTCTAAGATGAGCCATGTGGACTTTATGGGTGACAGCTAGAACCTTGAACTGAACAAACCAGCAAACAATGCTGCTCCATAGCTTGATTGTCCAATAAGCTCATGTATGCCATACATAATACCACATGAAGTTTTTAGGTTGTATTCAAAGGCATGTAGATTGAATTGCAATAATCCCACATATTCAGATAAAATTGATATTTAACCTTGATTATTCCATCTTAGATTAAACATCTTTTTAGTTACCTTCTGGTGAGCAAAGTGGAGAAAGAAAGGAGGTAAAACTATGTATCCACTGAAGTCAAGGCCAATACAAGGCAGATAAAATGCAATGTTTTGTATACTGGAGGCAAGGCATGTGGCCTTGACACCAGACATGAAATGCCATGTGCAATATGCTTGTTCTGAAGAAATGTTCAGTGAACTACTTCCCTTTAAGCCCTCTGGGCTTGTGCAGAGCACCAGTGAAACGTGGTTAAAGCAGGGCAGTGCAGTAAGAACATTACATTTTAGACCTACATCAGTGGGATGATTCAGTTGAACTCATTTTGAATCAAATTATTCCACTAAATATTTGCATAGTTACACCCAGATTGAGCAATTCCTTCTTCAGTCATAGATGATTTTTCATGATGTTCTACCAACTTCAATCAGTTTCCAAAATAAATTTGGAGCAAACTTACAAAAGAAGTGTGTAAATCTTCAGATTTACCTCTTGTAAATCCAAATTGTCTTGGATACTTCATTCATATGCAACCATTCCCTATCTTGCACCATTCTGAGTTATTTAAATGTTCTGGTGAATCAATAGTTTATTCTCTTCAAAATGTGCATGGTATTATCCTCAGTAAAAAAATCGGTAATATATGAACCTGGGTAGACTGGGAACCCATATGTGTTTGCTCCCCTCCTGCATATCTAGTCAAAATTTTAAATCTGTAGATCAATTTCTAACTTTTGTTGTTAATACTGTTTTTACTTTTTATGGATTGAAAGCTGCCAAGAGTCACTCTTTGCGAGACTGGCAGCATACAAGTTAAATAAATAAATGAGTAACTTATTTTTGCAATGTCTTAATTCATTAACGGTAAATCTAAGTCTAGCTATCTCTGAAGTCAGCTTTTTCAGAATATGATAAACCAAGAAATAATAACATCAGATAAAAATGGAAAATTTTCAAATGCACTCAGATTCTTTCTAATTATGAAGATTAGAAATGTACTTTAATAATGAAGATGGAATTTCTCAGGCTTCTAATCAGATGCAGTTATTAAGATGATTCAGTTGGCAGAAAAAATATTTTAAAGACCTCGCAGAATATTTGGATGAATTAGCATAATATCCCCACTTGAAGCCTTATGGAAATCTCCCTCTATTTTTGTCTTATTTTTGCCCCCCCCAATCTTAGTTTCTGGTATGATCAGTTTTAGCACACCTATAGAAACAAGAAAAAAATGAGGTACTTCTTCTGGCTGCATTACTGAAATCGGTAAAATTCTAAATTATGGGCCATACAGAACTTGGTATGTGTGTTAATTTTTTTTAAAAAACGGTTTCTACTTCCTAAATGTTTGTTGTACAGTCTTCCTTCCCCATAGATGAAAACATTCTTAGAACTTTCTGGGTTTGCTTTTCATCCCTTGCGTAAAGGGAAAAAATAAGCAATATCATATGAACTTCCTTGCCCAGATTTTGAATGTGAAAGTTGCTTGCATCTCCAGATACAAAATGTCAAATGCATTCAGATCTGCGACTCAGCCTATCACTGCCCAAACTTACCATCCTTACAATTCTGCCTTTTTCCCCCTCTAAAGGCTATTCTAAAACTTTTGTTGGAAATGTACCCAGTTAAACAAAATGTACTAAAAACTCTCTGTTCACTTTTTTTTTAATGTTATTGACTAACAAATCTAGGGTGTTTAAAATCTGGCATGATTGATGGTTTCTTTCCAGGAATTACAAATGAAAAAAAATCACAGGATTTTGAAGTGGATAGACCTATAACTGCTGAGACTTGCACACAGAATCTGAGTCAATTGGTGACTCACTTCAACAAACCTTATGGGATGTTTCCTCCTTCTCTCCTCTGTTTATATAAAAATAATTTCTACCATGCCATCACGTTTTGGCAATTGAGTAACACATTACACAGATATGGGTGGGACCAGTTAATTCTCAGTTAGTAAGGCCACCCAACACATTGAGTAAAAACAGTAGTGCCTGGTATGATACATTATCTGTAGAAATACTGTTCATCTGAAAGGAAAATGCATGAGTTGGGGGATACTGCAGATAATAGATACTGCAGATAATTGGGGGATACTGCAGATAATAGATACTGCAGATAATTGGGGGATACTGCAGATAATAGATACTGCAGATAATTCTGGCTCTCTCAAAAGAAAGTAGCATATGTGTCCAATCAAATACAATACCCATTTCCAACATGGGCATCTCTCATACAGTGTGAGGGAAGACATTTTCAAGAAGCCTTTCCCAACTAATTATTTTATGGAATATCATATTTACTAGAAGACAATAAATGTCCGTAAAAGGTGCTTTGATGAGAGAATAGCACTAACTATTTTGGCCATTTCTTCTCTCATTTTTTTTATCCCAAATACAGGGATATAATTCAGTGTCATGCTGGATACACAACTTGGAATTAAGCCAAGTTCATTCCATAAAGTACATGCTGTATAACCAGTATAGGATGGCAACTGTAAAACCCCAGATTTAACTAGAAGAAAATGTAGTTGTTTCTTCAGCAAGACATCCAAAGAATTATAGTTCATATTTCCACATAGTTTTAACTTACAGTGTTTAACTGTAAGTTATGTTTAACTTACAGTGGCAAAGTCACTTTTGTGCATTTTGTGGAATACCAACTGCCCTTCCTCCTAGATACAGATTAGAAATTAGATAGCAAACAATCCTCAATTGCAAGCTTGTTTTGTTGATTCTGTTGTTTGCCTATAAGTATTCTTCAAGCAAATAACTATGCAAGGACTTAAATCTCTCTTGGTAGGCAGAAACACATATTCTTCCATATTAGTCCATTTGCTCAAAAAAGCTAGTCATTAACTTAATCTAACAGAAGCATTTGCAAGGAAATCATTCTCATACCTGTCTCCTAATTCAGCTGCTCAATCTTAGTGGACTCTGGCTATGTCACGAAAGAAGTTGAACTGTTGGTGGACTTGAGGTTGCTTACCACATGGATACCTTTGAAATCATGTAATGGATGAAAAAATAAACTATAGTGAGCTTCACTTACCCACAGTTACAATCTTTATCAATTTGATAAACCTTTGACTAAATGGTATCACTTTGAAGTGGTGGCTGCAGAAATCTGCAACAAGAACACATGAAAAAATGATAATTCTTTGCTGTTGTCTAGTGGTAGCTCTCCTGTTTGCACCATAGCAAGGGTGCAGGTGTGTATGTGGGAGTTTTATTTGCTTTTGCTGAATAAATAACTGTAACAATTTAATGGAATCTCTACTCTGCTACCAGCTAAAGTGATTCTGTCCAGGTAGAGTTCATCTAGTTCTCACCTTCTAACTGAACTGAAGAGAAAATGTTTACAATGTTTGTATCCAGCAGCAAATCTGATTCTCAAAATTTACTCTGGATTTGGGAGGAAAAAAATCAATCTTGGGGGAATCTTATATGCTTTCAGTGGAAGGATTCCTTGACTTTGTCCACATAGAAAGTGACGTAAAAAAACCGAGTTCAACTGGTATTGGGGATGTTTTGCTTCATTTTGGCCTCAGCAATTAGTAGTATCTTGTTGACCTTGTCTGAGTTAGAAGGCAAACTGGGGATAGGATTGGTATGAAAGACCACTAGGGAACACCAATGGTAGGATAAGAAGTTATCCTAGAAGAATACAAGAGGAAGCCCCTTCTGTATGTTACCCTGTAAATTGAATTGGTTCCCGATGTGGTCGTGAGGTCCTGAACTGGACCCAAAGGAGACCTTACTGTTACTTTCTCCTATAGAGTCCTGAGGTTTTGCAGTTCTCTGAAAGGCAATAGATAACAGAAATAGCTCTTTTCTTGCCATTATATCTAGGAGTGACTCTTGACTTGTGTTGTCTAGCTAGTCTTCTTGGCAGTATTTTCAGGAGTGATTTACCATTGATTCATTCTTCCTAGGACTGAGAGAGAACAACTCATCCAAGCTCCCCAGCTTGCTTTGTGACTAAGGCCTAGAACCCCCAGTTTCCTAGTTTCTAGATTATGCCTAACCACAACAGCATATTGGATCTCCATTATGTTCCTATAGAAAGGGGAAATCTATCACTCAGTTATTAAAAACACAATTATTATGGCAGTTTTAAAAAGTATATCTCATAGGAAGTGGGCAGATAAAAGAGGCAGAAAAAGAAGGAAGATTGGAATTCCATCTGTTTAGCAAGTAAGGCTTTGTTGCAAAATCTTTTTTGCTCCAATATTACTGCTGATCATGAATACTATGGAACACTTATCTGGGGAGAGAGAAAGGGAAGGAGAAAGGGAGGGAGA
>JANHZU010005355.1:192185-208942 GCA_032468055.1 Acrochordus granulatus | reverse complement strand
TTCCTTCCTTCCTTCCTTCCTTACTTCCTTCCTTCCTTCCTTCCTTCCTTCCTTCCTTCCTTCCTTCCTTCCTTCCTACCTATTTTCTCTTTCTCTCTCCCTAAGACTCATGCACACACACACACATGCACAAACACCACTTTCTTTTTCAGTTTTTAGTAATGTTTTCTGGTGTGCTTCTTTCTTATCTCAACCTCCAGTTTTAGCTACATTTTTCTCTTTGGGCTTCTTTTTTCATATCTTATCTTGTTATATTTCTGATTTGTTATGCTTTCTTGGCTCACAGAGGATCCAGAGTTTATTATTTTTTTTGTTTTCTTTTTTAATCCTTTTTACTCTTGGCTCAGTTGAAAGTATCTTCTCTTTTATTCTCTTCACCTGCCATTGCTTTCCCTTGACTAAACCACAGAATTTCTGATTGTGTCCCTTCCTTGTGCTTTTTCTTTTATTTTAAGAATGTGAACAGTTTTTTTTTCTTTTTGCTTTCATAATGGTTCAGTGCTTTGCTTTTCAATTTCTTTATGCAATAATGATATTTATCAAATGCAAAGCAATACTTAACATCAGGTTGCAGCAAGTTCCTGAAAAGAATATTGTAAGATATCATAAACTAAGTTGAACAAATAACTTGTTCAAAGTTTTTGGAAGTGTCTAAATGAAAATTGCATTCTGGGGGAGGAAAAGAGATATCTTCTAAACTGACACCCAATCATTCTCAGAAGTCAGTTTATGAAAGTTAAGTTCTGGTAATGCCAGTACAAAAGAAATAGACAGGTGACATTTGTCACAAAATGTGTCCAATTTATACAAGATAAGGTGCCCATCAAAGCAGCTAAGAGGATATAACTGGCTTCAGGTGACCTTGAAAATGATGGGGAAGATCAGTCTGAATTAACACTTAGATGAGAGATCACCACAACAGTTCAGTACTGTAGTGTAGACTGAACCATTAAATACATGTATTTTTTGGAAGAAGATCCAATCAATTTATCAAATCTGACCTTTAAAACTGTCTTTTTAAAAAGTGCCTAGAATGTTTTGCTTTTCATTCCCCTGGATTCATTTCTCCAAAAGAAATCAAGAATGATTCCGAAGCACTGAAGTGTGTCAAAATTCACATGAATCAGTTCTGGGTTTCACAAACTCCATTCCTTCAATACCTGCCCATAACTTTTTAGTTTTCAAAACTAAAATTTTTCAAAACACAATTTTGAAGTGAAAATGAATAAAGAGGTTTGGGGTTC
This sequence comes from Acrochordus granulatus, assembly GCA_032468055.1. Lineage (NCBI taxonomy): Eukaryota > Metazoa > Chordata > Lepidosauria > Squamata > Acrochordidae > Acrochordus > Acrochordus granulatus. The sequence goes on along the minus strand of JANHZU010005355.1, from coordinate 207,698 downwards.
CTAATGAAGAAAGAGTCATGCTTTCCCTGCTTGTCATTAACACCTCGCTAAAACAGCCAACACAATTCATGTTCAACCAGGACTGAACTCCAGAACTCTTCTCAAAGTCCCATTTTCTCTCTCTGCCATACATATACTTTATACACACAATCATATCTTTGAAAGTCTTCACGGATCTGGGGTTGAGTCTAGATCAAAAGCCCAAAGCAGTACTCTTCTGGGGTTATGTATGTAGGCAACCCCCTTCTCATCTGTGGTTCCTAGACTGGCTAAGAAAACTATAAAACCTAGGTGGTGAATGTATCTGTCTTTTTCCCAAGCTGTGGCAAGATACCAATCAAAGAGCTTACACTGACTTCTAAAATTGCCCTCTGTGCTTTCAGTAACAAAATCCTCTTTTGACCTGTTATAGAGGGCTGCTGCGAAGGCATCTTCAAGTCTGTAGTGATAAAAGAAATTCACTAAGTTTTAGTAGAAGCATCCCTTTTATGAAGAGCAAAGGGACAGCTCTAAGTCAGCAGCAATGACAGTTTCTTAAGTACAAAGGTGACAATTTCCTAACTATTGTCTTGTGAGGTCCAAAGGGAAATTTCTAACCACAATATCTTTCTATTGGGATAGCTCACCAAGTAACTGAATAGTATGTATATTTTCCCCAAGCAGTTCCATCTGTTCATTTTGAAGGGTGTTGGATAGAATGAATGGAAAATAATGTTTTTTTTTTCTGGGAAATCTTTTCCTGGGAATATTAATTTCATAGGATATTTTGAAAAATGAACTTCCAAAAACTCCATAATGTGGTTGAACATCCATGTGGCATGAGAACTGGGAATCTAGAATAGTGTGAGCTAAGAAAATAATCTTCTGAGTTTTGAATTTCTGACGTTTACAATTGTAGTGGAACACTACTCAAAATCAAATGGTTGTGGAATCATTAAAGTGCATTTGGGTTGATTGAAAATTTCATATTTAGGGTTAGTTGAATGTGTGTCTATTCTTATAATATGTTCCTTCTTCTCTTTGTCCTGTTGGCTAATTATTCCAACAACCAACTGATATATGTCACACGACCTTCTCTCTGTTAGCTTACACAAAACCTCCTTCAGATCAAAGTCACCTCTTGTTGGCTTCAAAAGTGTGTTCATGGAGGGGGTTTTCTAATTGCAACAGGGAGGTGATTTGACATTGCCTTCTTCTGAGGAGGCTTTTTGATTTCCATCTTGGCCTACAGACTTGAAATTTATGATGGTCTTTCATCCAGCCACCAACCAGGTGCAGCATTCCTTAGCTTCTGAACTTTGACCAATTTGCCAGATGCGACAAATGGTGGGATGACACCAGTGAGAGGGCAAGCTTCTTCACTGGCAATACTGAACTTTTGCAGGTGGTTAATTACTTAATGGCCTCTTGAATCTCCTTTACTTAGGGAACCAAGTCATATAGCCTATTTTACAGTCCTCAAACACAAAAGGTAAAAGTTTTCCCCTTTCAGTTGTGGCCAACTCTTGGGGCAGTGCTCATCTCCATTTCATAGCCAAAGAGCCAACGTTGTCCAAAGATGCTTCTATGGTCATGTGGCTGCCATGATCATACGCTGAGGCACATGGACTGCTGTTACCTTCCTACCAATCTAGACGGTATCTATTTATCTACTTGTAATATTACATACTTTCAAACTGCTAGCTTGGCAGGAACTAGGGCAAATAACTGGAGCTCACCCCGTTACATGATGCCGGGGTCTTGAACTCAGGCTGCTGACCTTCTGGCTGACAAACCCAATGTCTTAACTGCTCAGCCACTGTACCCCTGTTTTTTAATCACGAGGCCACCACACCCACAAACATCGTAATCGAAAAATCTGCCGGATTGGATTTCCTAAGTTTCTCATTTTTCTAAACTTGTCATTGTAATGAAACCTCAATTTAACATATTGATGGGGAACTGTCCATTACTGTCTCATGTCTATTATATCATAAATCATAAATATTATTATATCATAAATTGTGTTATCTGCATAAATATGTCATTAAGCAAAGGATGTCAGTCCAGACAACTGATGCAATTTACAGCTTCTGCACACAGGTGGTGCTCAGCTTAACACCATTCATTTAGTGACCATTCAAACTTACAATGGCACTAAAAAAATCAACTTATGAATGGTCCTTGCAGTTACGACAGTTGCAGCATTCCCACAGTCACATAATCAAAATTTGGGCTCTTGTATTTATGATGGCTGCAACATCCAAGGGTCATGTTATAGTCATATGTGGCCTTCCCAGTCAGCTTCTGACAAGCAAAGTCAATGGGGAAAACTGGGTTTGCTTAACAACCACATGATTTGCTTAACACCCATGGCAAAGAAGTTCATAAAATTGCTTGTGACTCACTTACAACCATCTTGCTTAGAAATGGAAATTCTGATCCCAATTGTTGTTTTAAGTTGAGGATTATTTGTAATCTTGTCTTTACACAAATGACATAAAGATATAAAATTAGCATAAATTGAAGCATTTATCTGAGCTGTTTGGGTGCAATGGACTCATCATGTATTTCTGTCCAGACAGAATTTTAATCTGCTGCATTTAAAGTCTGTTAAATGAAGATCCATTGAATTGAGGTAAACATTCATTCCATTCCGTATCTGCATTAAGTGAGTTTTTTTTAGTTACACAAAAAAAAAAAACCTGATATACATTTACAGTCTTCTATGCAAAAAAAAATAGTACTTATTTTTAATGCAGACATTTTTGGATGCATTTTCCTCAAGATTATGCATATTTTATGCAAATGTGTTCCAAATGTTGGAAAAAAACATGTTTGTTCCACATGTTTATATGTGTTTATCCAATTTGCACTTTTAGCAAATCCTGCATGCAGAATGAAATCTGAAGATTTCATGACGTTAAAATGGGTTCACAATTTTAAAAAAGGGAAACAGATCCTAGAAAAATGCTAATCCTAAGAAATGAGAACGAAAAAGACTGAGGACAATTTTTCTCCTGCTGCTGATAAATTTGTAAAATGAAATGGAAATGAGCTAAGACAACTATGCTTATTTTTTTTTACCATAAATAAATAAATAAGCAGATGTTTTCAGATGGCTTAATCCCATTTTGTTGGTTGCCAAACCTTTGAGCTTCTTTGGGGAAATGCAAACTGTGTATAGTCCAACTCTTGGTCTTAGCTACATTTTAAAAGACTGCAAATATCTGACATTGTTCTGTATTTTGCTTTGATGTTTGTTACCAGGGTATATTGCTTGTTTACATATCTGTGATAGAATGTCCAGTGAAACCAGATTTCTACTATCAAACCTGGCTCTGCCCAGATAAATAACATCTGTTGAAGGGTTTTCACACACAGGACCTGCAGGTGCAAAGCCTTTGAATGTGTGTTTGATACCCTCAAGTTCTACAGCCCAATATTCAGTATTTTTCATGCTTTTGCTTAGCTTGGTTCTGTGAGCTGTTGCCAAATACACAAATAGGTGTAACAAAATGCTAAAAGGTGAAAACCTGAACCCGCAAAAGAGAAATGATTCCTTGCCAAAGAAGCTTGTTAGTTTAGTTTAGTTTAATTTAATTTTAGAAAAAGACAAAGAAGAAAGCAAAACAGCCTAACCAGCCAAAAATCACAATGCAGATGCTCCAAAGAAGACAATGTTCATATTGGGAATTACTGTGAAAGAAATGGAAAATAGATATGGAAAAGCTGTAATACCTTTATATAAGTCTACCGTACAGCCGTACTTGCAATATTTTGTAGAGTTCTGGTCACAGCCCTTCAAAAATTAATTCTGCAGAGCCAGAAAAACTGAAAAAAGAACTATCAGTGTGAATATTACCTCTGAAGTAAAGAAAATGTCTAGCTCCATTGGAGTATAATAGCAGAAGTCCATAAATCTGTGGCTCATGAGCAGAAGGATTTGTTTCAGGGTTGCATTTATTTAAAAAGAAGCCAAAAATATGACATGATCTCTCTCGCATACATTCCACTCTCATCATGTGGAGAGCCATAAAGATAACCCAGGCAGAAGCCACAGCAGTCACACAAATAAAAACATAATTTTAGCCAGAAACAGCAAAAGTAAGAGAAAGAAGCTCAGACTAACTGAACCCAGTGAAGCTTTTGAGATTCTGCTTTCATGGCCTCTGCCACTAAAGTGTAGGCCCAGTCACGTTTGTGAAGTTTGTTTCTGCTTCGGAATTGCCAACCCCAAAAGGCTGACATCTGGAATCCATCTGAGCTTCGTACACATTTCAGTCTTTTTTAGCATTAAAGCTAAAGGAATAAAATAGGATGGAGATGGGATGAGGAGGAAGGGAAAGGGAGGAACAAAACTGGATGGAGAAGAGGCTGAGGAAAGAGGTCACCACGTAGAAAGGAAAAGGGGAGGGATGTTACAGAAAGGGTTGCATTCACCAGGCAGGCAGTTCTACCCAAGCACCAGCTTTCCCTGTGGCTAATTCATGCTTCCCTGTAGCCATTCATGCTTCTGACCATCTGTTTGATTTCAACTGCATGCTACATTCTTTCCAGGAAATGTAAGATGACTCTCCCCCTCGACTCCCAGATAAGAGAAATCTCATCCTGCTATTATGATGTCTCTTAATACATGTAGTCCTCAATTTACAACCATTTGCTTATTGACCATTTGAAATTACAAAGGTGCTGGAAACCCAGTCTACACATTTGTGACTGTTGCAGCTTCCTCACCATCACGTGAATAAATACACCACGTGCATTAATGATGTTGGCAGCATACCTAGGTCATGCCATTTGCAACCTTCCCATCCAGCGTCTGATTAGCAAGTCAATGGGGAAGCCATATTCACTTAATGACTGCATGATTTATCTAACAACTACTGTGATATAATTAACAAAAAAAAAAGGTTGTAAAATCAGTCATAACCGCTTTGCTTAGCAACAAAATTTCTTTTTCCAACTGTGGTCATAAGTCAGGGACTACCTGTACTGGAATCCTAGGCTATCCAATTAAAGCTGGACTGGCGAAAGGAAAAAAAAATAAAGTTATTTTTTTGTAGAGAATGACTGAAGGTCCCTGAAGTGAGGGTTTGAAACCGCAAGATGAGTGATGCTGATCCAGATTGATCAGCAGCTTTAAAAATAGTAAAATTAATTAAAAAGATTAATGCAGCTTTAAAAGTGTATTAGAACGGAGGCAGATTCATGATGGATACAACTATCAGTATTAGTCATCATGGCTATAAATGGTCTGCGATTATCTACTCAGTGCTAGCTGCTGAGTATATATTTTCTGAATATATACTTTATAGTATAAAGCTATCGCTCTCACCGATATAGTTTCTGGTCTTACAGGCGTGTTACGGCTTTCTGAAAGCAGAACACATCCCTGGATACTGTTTGACATACAAGCAGTTGATGGATTTTTGGAATGGCTGAACAATTCTGTTTTCATAGAGCTCAACTCCCCTTTGCCAATCATTCCCATGAAAGAAAGAGAAAACCATCTTTTCGTTGTTTAAAAAAATCCTGCTTTATTATGGAGACAATGATCACCCCTGAAATAAGAATGCACAAGGAATCTGCTTTGGAGGAATTTGATACTAACTGCTCTAATCTCAGACTCTCCAGCTCATGTGCAGAGCTGAATATCCATCTTCTAGGCACTGCCTATCTTTGGAATGTTGTGACCAGAGAATGTTGTTCTCTGTTGGAAAATAAGAGAACCAGAGAATAACCAGAGAATGTTGTTCTCTGCAAAACAAGAAGTGGAGAAATGTCCCTTCAAGTGCAGGTTTTGTGGCAAAGCCCCCAATGCCGTGCTGAATTTTATAAAACAAATTCTCATGTGCTTAAGAGGATGGGAAAAAAATGATGTGGAAGAGACTGAGAATCCAGCCTTATCCTGAACAATTGTGTTGTGGGAAAATGCTAAATGAGTCTCATCTGTGGCACAAGAAATTTAGATAATTCAGCTCTGAAAATAGCGTACCATATTCTGTGCGGTACAGAATTTGTCCAGTTGGCTGCATTCACCATCTGCTATGTTTAGATGGTGTCCTGGTATGTGGGAAAGGCCTTGAGGGGTTGGGGGAAAGGACCCTGCCAAGGGGTCGGTAAACATAAGAGACAGCATAGCCTGCAGCTGAAGGCAAGAGGCTCAGAAGAGACCCTCCCTAGTTTTTTTTTTTTTTTTGGTATCTAAAAAATAAATAGACATAGAAAAAGAATGGCAAAACACAACATAAATACATAGTAAAACAGCAAAGAACAACAAATAAAACAATATCTATAATACAACACAAAACAAAAATGGGGGTGAGGAAAAGGAAAAAAAGAGGGGAACAAACGCTCACTCATCTAACATTCCCAAGCTAATTCCATATGGCTATCTTTCCACAACACACATTCCCTTCTTATACTCTAATCTAATTAGTGAGTTAATTATGCATTTTACCCTTATATTACAATTTATTTTTAACCATAATCTATACATCTGTTCTATCAAGCTACACATATGCTATGTTATAAACTTTTCCTCACTTTTTACCCCATTACCCATTCTCTTTCTATCAACCTACTCATTAATATGTCATTAACATAGGAGAAAACTGAGTTCTAATCCTGCTTTAGACCCACAACTAGGCAATTTTAGATCAGTCATTCTCACTTGTCTCTAAAATGAAGGCAAGGCCTCGCAAACTACTTCTAAATAATATTTCCAAGAAAACTGAATGGTCTTGTCTATATAGTTGCTATATTGTTGATTTCAAAGCAGGAACACACACACACATTTAGACCGTGATTTCTAATTCACGTCCATTGCTATCATCCTGTATGTTTCTGATCCTGAGTTTATGAAATTTGCTTATTTGGGCAAGTCAAATTTTCTGGAGTCTGCATCTTCAGAAGAGGTGGCTTGTCCAAAGAAACACTCCACCACCCTATCATCTGCATCCAGAATGGGGAATGGTTTACAGTTTTTGCAAAACAAGAAAGCAAGCAAAGCAACTACAGTAGTTTGCCTTATTGGGAAAGGACAAAAACCTGATTTTAAAAAAATGAAATATTCTTCAGTGTTGCCAGCCATCGGGGAAAGAGACTTTTTCTTCTTATTTTCCAACTTCTTCTAATAATTATGTTAGGATTACTTGTACAACCATCCTAGGTTGCAAAAACACAAGGGAGATTTTTTTTTTAAAGTGGGTTTTGCTCTGTGAGAAACATTTTTACCTCACAATGAATTACGACAACTTCATCTGTTTGTTGGCCAGAGCTGTGACAAGCCGTATGTTTAGATGATGGTTTTCAAATCTCCAACCAACAGTCTTGATAGCAAATTATATGGGGTAATGCTATCAGCCACTTGGTTACAATCTCACAGCTGGAGATGGTTAAAGAGGCATTTGGGCATGTGCCAGACTTTCATTTAAAGAGGAGATTGAGTGAAATGTTCCATGTGCAGAGTAAAGCTCAGATTTCTCAATGGTGCATTTCCCTATATTCGTCACACCAACTTTTCTGAACTGATTGGTTTCAGCACCAAGAAGTCCAACACTGTTTTGGTCGACTGGTCAGCACATCCAAGAGCAGGCTAAGTCCTCAGGAAGATTTATCCCAGGGAGATAAATATTTTGGAATAGTTGATGAATAACGTACTGCTCTTGTGATAAGAAATGGGACAATTGGTCCGCTTCATTTGTTCCATATGGAATGGTCAATCTGTTCCCCCCACCCAGTTCTGAATTGGTTGAAAATGCCTGAGCTGCCTAAGAATATCTCTTCCCCTTGAAAACATATAACCCATCCCATCCTAGGGAATTCTCAGGGTTCCAAATCTTGATGCTCTCTGTGGATTTCTGCTCAAATCCAGTTTTATCCAAACACTTCCTGATCACGATATACATCTTACCCATCCATCCACTACCATAGTGCTCCATGGAAGGTTTTGGGAACAAGAGGCATTGGCAGTTTGTAAATTATCCTGAATTGTCTGCTCAGCTTCCAGAAACTGCCGAACATCAGAAAGGAGCTACATTCGCTATATGGTTTTCCCCAGCCCTTCTAATCCCTGCCTTTTTAAATTTGGGATGCGAACAAAACCTTTATTCCGAAAGCCTCAGTGGATCTCAGATCTCATGCCTTGTTTTCTGCAGCCTTTTTGCACTCAGCCTGGGAGCATATGCTATCCATGCATTCCACTTGGGAACATATGTTATCCATGTGGAAGCCATAAAAGTAAATCCAGTTTCCTTTTGCCTCTTATGCATGCAGCCAGCAGTGAAAATCAGAGCTCAGCTAAACGCATGATAAGAAGATAATTTAAGTACTCTTGTTGCCATGTACTCTGGGGCTGCAGTATTTGCAATGTGAATGAAAATAGGAAGAAAGTAGTCCACTATTCACCCAGTCTCTGCTTTCCAACCATAATGATCCAAAGCTAATGATGCCATCATCTATAACTGGCATATGACCTACACATTCATTATCCCAAATAGATTATGGTCTCCTCAGTCACAGTCAACATTGCCAGCATTCACAAAAACTTTGGGTATTTTCTGCCCCTAGTATTAGGAGATAGAAGTGGTTGATAGACAACCACACAAACCCATCAACAAGCCACCAGACCAGGGTAATAGGGAACTTGGAATTGTTCGCTGTTCATATTTTAAAGTATCTTTTACTCATATAAGGCAAAACCTTCTAAGCCAAGATGGTCAATTCATGTTTTCAGATCAATTTTGGTTAAATTGATTACTAGCGGAAAGAATTCCCTGAGGAAAGTCCTTTATTTAATTTCTCAGCAAAGTTGCTGCCTGAAATCTTCGAGAGCAGTTTTTGCTACTATCATCTTGCACATGTTTCCCTGACCAACTTTTTCTTAGACCGAAGAAGCTGCTTGGATGAGCAGTGAAACATTTCTAAAACGACAAGAAAAGAAGTCCAGTTGCCATGACTTAACCTCCAGACAGCTAAATTACTACAGACCTATTGTTTTAACATCTGTAGTCATGAGACATTTGAGAGGCTGATGTTGGCCCATTTAAAAGTCATCACAGATCCACTGTTGGACCCTCTGCAGGTTGCCTATTGAGCAAACAGGTCAGCAGATGATGCTGTTAATATGACACTGTATTATATCCTGCAACATCTTGACTCCCCAAAGACCTTTGTGTGGGTCATTTTTGTGGACTTCAGCTCACTGTCTAACACCACCATCTCAGCTATTCTTTACTATAAACTGACAAAAATCCACTGTCATCTCTACAGTTTTAGCATATTTAGCTCCAAGTTGTTGTGACTGCACTACAGGAAGAGTTCTCCTATTTCACTCCCTCTTACCATAAACAACACAGTATCAGCAGCACAGTCCTTCAAGTACCTGGCTCTATAGTCTTCCAAGATTTTAAATGGATGGCTAACATTAGCACCATCATTAAGAAGGCACATCAGAGGATGCAATTCCTGCATCAGCTCAAGAAATTCAACCTGCCTCAAGAGCTGTATAGAGGAATCACTGAGTCTGTCTTTTGCACATCTATCACTATCTGGCTCAGTGCATCAACCATGCAGGACAGGGACATATTCCAACAAATAGGACTGCAGAAAGAATAACTGCATGTAGCCTGCCCTCCATGGAGGACCTGTATGTTATGTGGGTCAAGAGAAGGGCAGAGAGGATATCTGAAGACCTCTCTCACCCCAGACATAATTTGTTTGAACCTTTTCTCTCTGGATGACATTGTAGGGTACTGTACACCAAAACAACCTGACACATGGACAGTTTTTCCTCCATGCCATCATTCAGCTGAATACCTGATTCATACTCTATGATAGGACACAAAATGCAAAGAATTTTAATTCTGTCTAATGTGTATACATATTTATTGTGGTTCTAATTATATAATTTACTATATTATTTTTCTACTGGCTGCATACTTCAGATGCACATTTTAATGCTGAACACAGAATTTTGTTTATTTGTTTATGTTGTTATTTTATGTACTGCTGTCTTGCAAGCATAATGAGAGCTGCTGTACTGGAGTCAAATTCCTTGTGCGTCTAACCATGCTTGGCCAATAAAGGATCTGAATCTGTCAACTCTACCTGGATGACCGAGAAATCTTCATCTACATATTGCCACACATTTTGAGGAAGAAATCATGAAGTTGATGCAGGAATATGAAAAGATAGCAAGAAAGCAAGGGGCAGACATTTACATCTTAAAATTTGCTGCCTAACCCATTCCCCTATTCAGGTTAGTTGAGGAATGAACCTATTTGGAAGGCATCTATGGGGTTCCCTGACCAACTTTTTCTTAGCTGCTTGGATGAGCAGTGAAATGTTTCTAAGACAAGAAGAAGTCCAGAAGAAGTCCAGTTGCCATGACTTAATCTCCAGATAACCTTATCTGGATGACTGAGAAATCTTCATTTACATCTTACACATATGTGTAATATGATGCAGAAGCAGTAGAGTGAGATGAAACACACTCCCTAAACTTGATGCAGTTTGGTTGTGTTGGGAGTTGCATTCCCACAACTTCAAGATTTGCAGACCTACAGTATCTGGGATGTGCTTCATTGAGAAAGGCTATAGCAGTTGCTTCTCAAATAGGCCTTTTCAGTGAGAATTTTATTAATATAGTTCCAGCTTTACTCCAAATTAAGCATGCCTAACTCTTGAATTTGTTAGATACAAACAAAAAATGAATAATTTTGATTTTAATAATTCACAGTCATTCTATAAACAGAATAATAGGCTTCTGGGTTTTAATTCCATCTAATTAAAATGTGCTTGATATTAAGGTTTAGAATAAGTTTATGGAATTTTTGATGAGACTTAATAGCAATAATAATAGAAAATGCTTTCTTAAAAAGAAATGGTAATAACTACCAAAATGGTAGTCAAACAAAAGTGACTTCTCTTTGCAGATTAATTATGAGATGATATCTACAAGATAACAAGTAGAGGAGCACATGAGAGGAAGAAGCTCAGAACAATTGGATATTGCTCTTACTTCTCAATAAATGTATGGAAATAAAGTTATTTTACAAGCAATTAAAATGCTTTCAGAATCTAAAGAAGTGATATTTAGATTTCATATTTAGAAATCACATTTTATTAAATATACATAAAATATGAATCTCTCTGTTGAAGAATGCAAATTTTTTTATAGATCACTGATGGATTACAAATGCAGGTGAATTAATCTCTTCTAACACATGACAATTCTGTTGCATTTGGCACAGCTTTTTTTTCAGCAAGCATCAACAGTGCAACAATACCATCAGCTACATGTTCTGAATCTACCAATTGTGGTTAATGATTCAAAGTCCTTTTCACTGAGATTGCACTTGAAAGTCAATTTGATCTAGAGAGCTAATCCAGGAGATGGTGAGTTCTAGTTCTGCCTTAGGCATGAAAACCAGTTGGGTGACTTTGGCCAGTCACTCTCTCAGCCAACCCACCTCAAAGAGTTGTTGTGGAGAAAATAGGAGGAGGAAAGAGTATTAGGTATATTTGCTACCTGAGATTGTTTGTAAAAAATAGTAAAGGTAGGATATAAAAATAAACTTACAAAGATTTGGCATATTGATGATTTTTATTGTAAGACACCTGGAGTCCCTGTACTTGAGATGAATGGCTATGTAAACGTGATTAATAAATTATATATACACACACATATACACATATATATACATACATACACACATATATATGTACACACACACATATATATATATTGCAAATGCCATTCTCTTGGTTCTCAAGGAACATACTCAAAGATAATTGGACGCCAGTTTATTAAATTTACTCACCTTGTCATACACCACCATCTTTTTAATTAGCTGATCTTGCACAATGCCAATAAATATATCTAAGGATAATTTGATTTCAACAGCATAAGCTTGCTTCTTTAATTAAACTAAAATTTAAAGTTTATTTTTAACAACCTAAAGTTCCAAATAGTAGTCAATAAGCTTTGAAAAGCTTTACAGCTTTCAAATGTCCAGTCTTTAAATCACTTCTATTATTCTGTCAGAAGCTACTAAGCAGTTATAGATTGTGATCCTGCTTGGTGAAATGCTGCACCAGCACATATTTTCTTGTTTTATGTGTGAGGCTCTGTGAAAACTGAGCAATGCTTTGTGAAATGCTCCATCTGAGCATTTTCAGGATATCCTTCCAAAATAGTATTCTTGATTATTCAAAGTGTCATTCATAACAACAAGCTGTTAGTTGGCTGATCCAATGTGGCTCATTAAGGTCCCCAACAGTTTTAATCTTAAATTTAGGCTTAAACCCTAATCCCTATTGCGAGCCCAATCTAGTTCAAACCTCCAGGTATATTTAAATTATAGTTCCTGGTAATTTTCAATAATTTCCATACTGTCCTATTGAGTAAGACCAAAAGGTCCTATGTCCATCAATGTGGCCAAATTTCCATATTTTTGAATCTTTCTAACATTGTCTCAGCAGGTGACTTTGCTTGTGATGGGAATTAAATAGGGTGCTTCCTGGACAGGATTTCAAAGGGAGTCTCCCAGGGAATCCCATGGCTGCAGGCAAACTTGGAAAAGCTTGTTAGTGTCAAATCATCTTCATCTTGTTGCTGTCAGGGGGATGGTCTTGAGAGAAATAGGCAATAACTATTATGTAAGCAAAGAGGGCTAAAGGATTTCTTACATTCTTGGAGGAAACAAGACAGTATCTAGAAGAGATTCAAGCAGGCTGTTCCCTGATTCACTAGGATATAAGACAGAGGGGAGAAAAAGCGCAATCTGGCCTTCAAGATTGTGTTATCATATGTATCTTCAGTAAAGTGTAACTCTAGCCTTTCTGTGGAATCTGTTTCCTGATCCAGACTACCCTGAAGGGTTATCATGTCAAGAAAATTGCTTAGGTATTGGTGTGCAATCACCAAGAATCAAGCTTGGCTCAAGTGAGACATTTTCCACCCTCTAAACAGTTTACTCAAGCAACTGTTCATGAACTGAGATGTGGGGACACACCCAAGGGCTAGTTGATTTTGGTACTTGTGAACTATTGTTTAAGAGATAGGGCTAGTCCATGCCATATTCATCTTTTCTGCAAATTTGGTTGGTTCAGGAAAGTCTTCTTGGAATGCTTGTTCAGAAATAACTGGCTTACACTGCACATAATAGGAGCATTTCATCGAATGACCAGCACGATATTTCTGTTGTGGTCCAGTCTTGCTCCACATTGTTTGGCTCAGCCCCTCCTTGCTCTCCTCTTTCTCAGGAGGCTTGTCACAGCATATGAGTCAAAGGAGACACACAGCCTCCAACTGTCATCTCTATCTTGCTAACGAAGTTTCATTACTAAACCGCAATAGCAAAAGGAAAAGCATGGAAGTCAGATGGCAGCGCAGCCTAGCAGTAAAAGATGGAACCTGTGATCATTTCAGCATGGAACAGGATGAGCGTGAAGGAATGGGGTAAATGAAATAACATAACTTTCAAGATGAGCACAAATGCAGAGGTCTGAACCTGAAGGGCTGGAGACACCCTAAGACACTGAATCCGTTGAGAGGCAGAGCCGTGACCTGAAAATAAAAGAGAGAAAAAGCTATTTTCTAATACGGGGCAGTGAGAGAAAGTGATTAATACGACTTGCCAAAAGGAAGATATTTTTACACCAGGAGTGAGTCACAAGACAGAAGAGCGTGCTTTGCAGTTTGCTGACAGTCTGCCCAATGCCCAGTAATGGGAAAGGCCTGAAAGTAAAAAGGCATATCTTTTTAATTAAAAAATAAATAAGAAATAAATAAATCAGCCAGCCAGCCAGTGTTTTCTCCCAATTTTTCCAACTGCAATTTTAATTCCTGCTTCTCCCTGCTTTTCTGCCACTCCGCTTAATTGCAACAGCAGGAACATTAGGGGGGTGTCTGCTGGGGGTCAAAAAAAGTCAACATGGGTGCTACAACCATGCTATCAAAGCCACACCCTTTTGATGTGCTCATAAGAAGGGGGGAGCTTTGATCACATGGTTGTGACTACTACTGTATATGGGGGTTTTTTTGGACAGTGAACATCCCAAGACAGAATCTAATTGAAGAAAGATGACTGCCAGATTCCTCATCAGTGCTTGTTTGAGATCCATGTGCTTATTTCTCAGAAACTCACATGTCTCATTTAACAGGATATATTGAACCAGAAATCAAAATAAATTTTCCCAAGGTAGTAAAGGCTCAAATAATTGTGATAAGGAAAATATTTTCCTTGCAAAAGGAGATTAGGGATGTTAATATTTTTTTTCTGAATCGTCACTATAAGCTCCCTTACTAATTCTAGATATAGGTAGTCCTTGAGTTATGACCATAATTGAGCCCACAATTACAGTCATAAGTTATGATGGTCGTAAAGTGGGTTACCATGTTACTGGACCCAATTTTTTAACCTTTTATGCAGTGGTCATAACGTGAATATAGCAGTCATAAAGCAAACACTCTGGTCGTTATGCAGTTATGCCAGCAAAGATATCATAAATTGTGGTCATATGACTACAGGCACACTGCAAATGGCTGAAAATGCTGGCATCATGCTGTTACCCATCATGTAACTGCAGTGGGAGGGGGCCGGATGACAGAACTTCAACACCAGGTTGTAAGTCTCTTTTGGGGGTCTGTCTTAACTTTGATTCATAAATCAAAGATTACCTGTTGTTGCAACTGTGGCACCCTGCCTGCCCCCTCTGAATTAATCTGCATTCTTGTGAGAATGAGGTTTCACTATGTGACAGTCAATAAGGGCAAATAAAGCCAATGCAGAGCAAGGAATTGCCATCATTCAGCATTAACTTAGCTAGCCATTAATAGACACTTTTCCTTATTACTTCCCTGATCTTAAATAAAATGACTAATGAGAGACGAATCAAATATATGTAGCTTTGAAACAGAGGTCATGGAGATTGAAATAGTTTCTTCCATAGCAGTGATTTCTGTTTTTAAGGAACACTGTTGGGAATTTTTAATATATTTCTTAACAGAACTGGATTGAAATGTTCAGGTGATCGGTTTGGGCGCTTTGTTGAATGTTTACTACTTTTGTATAAGAATCTTCTTTTTGTTTTTCTTTTTTAATGAAAAATAGCTTTTCCACTCTTTTTGAAAAAGGCAACATTCCTTTGCCTCTGTTTTGTTTTCTATTTTTGCTTCTTTCTTCAGCATGCAGTTATTTATAGAGATGCCATTCAGTATGGACTAAGTGATAAAACATGAACAGTTTCAGAAGGGTTAATGTACTAGGTTAATTTAATGGAATAGTGTGGCAGAAAAATCTGACAGTGCAAGGCATAATTCTGGTGAAGTCCCACTTTATTAACAAAAACATGTGTCCTGATAACTCTGTTTCAGATCGCTGGCAGCAGGAGATTCTTAAAAAGGAGACCTTGATCAGTAGTTAATCCTATTATGTACTTAAGCATTATTTTAAAAAATCTGCTCACCTTCTTTTGATGGAAAGTATGGTTAGATACTGTATGTGGAAATACATAGATTTCCAT
>JANHZU010005355.1:173685-191350 GCA_032468055.1 Acrochordus granulatus | reverse complement strand
CCTCCCATCCTTCCAGTACAGTTGCTTCTGTCAAGATGCAAGGACTGTCTGACCATAATGCAAAAAGACAGTATATCTCATGAAGCATCTAGGGATTACTTCTTTCCTACCTTTATTTGTGGATGTCATATATTGCATATTCACCTGATAGATGTTTAGCATGTTGTGTGTCCAGTACTTGGATGTCTTTCTGGCTAGTACATGCTGGGCTCTTGTCCATAGGAAGACAGTTGGCACCCAGTTTGAGAAAGGAAGAAAGGCAGTATGAGCAAAAAGAAAGGTGGTTTATTTTCCTTCTGTGTTGTTTTCTATGATTCTCATTGTAATGCCAATATTTCATTTATTTCATTCCATTGCACTGCACTGCACTTCATTGGAAAGGATTTAGCCTGTTGGTTGTGTCTAACAATAAGATTTCTCAAGATTAAAAAAAATATGAGAATGGCTGTGAGAGTTGGACCATAAGGAAGGCTGAGCATCAAAGAATTGATGCCTTCAAATTGTGGTGCTGGAGAAGGCTATCGAGGGTCCCTTGGACGGCAAGGATATCAAACCAGACAACAGTGATTAAATTGTCAGTAATTAATATATAAAAGATGAAATGACTGCTCCATCTGAACTTAAATTATAGAGAGGAAAGATAGTCCATCTTCCATCTTCTATAAAACAAGGGACTGGCTAGCTAAATTCAATGTTGACATTACAAGGTGGTGGTTGTTTTTGTCATCTTATTCATTCCACTATTTGCCCAACAACCTCATTTTGTATAAAAACTCAGGTATGCCAACCAGCCAGGATCAGATTGTGAACTACATTTGAATCTTTACTTGAATCAGATTTCTACTTATTTGTACTTTAAATTAGTTCTTTTCAAAGTGTTGGTGTCCTGAAAGTCCATCTGCATATGTGCAAAAGCCCAACAAATCTTAAATTAATTCAAAGACTCCAGAGATTTTGTTTGATACATGAAAGCTCCCTAATGATTCTAGTGTAAGAGTTGATGTAAAGAGTGCTTAGATCACATTGCCTTAGAATAAAAGTCCCAAGGAGAAGCTTTGCACAGATCTAATAGAAGTATTAGTAATGAGCATTGCAAAACAAGTGAGTTATACATGATGACAAGGTCTTAGCACAGAATCCAACACAGTCACTTTATCTTTTGCAAATATCTATTCAAGGAAACAGAAAATAACCTTCAAAAGCCTAACCATTATTGCAAGTGATCTATTTGCTGATACAGCACCATGTGTTCTGCTGCCAGCATGACCTACTCAGAGAGTCATCAACAACAGGGGTGTAGCTTGTCAAGTAAAAAAAAAAAAAACAGCACCAGGAACCAAATGTTTGATGTGACCCTTTATATAAGGTGTATAATTATGAAGCAGAAACAAACCAAAACCCGTGAGCATGATCCAAAGAGAGAAACATTGAACATCAGTTGGCTACTTGCCTATGGAGAAGAATTTTACTGGCCTGCTCCAGTTTGCATGGTCAATCTCACCAGGCAAAATCTTATCTGATGTTGTGTATGTGTGTGTGAATGTAGATATACATAGATATAGGTAATATAGTTAGGGATTTAAATATGGTTCAACATTGGTATACTGTGGCTATTAAAATAGGGCAAAGAAGCAGGACAGGAAGGAGTGAATATTGCACAGAACTTGGAAAAATATGCAAGATTTCCTTTTGCTTGTTATGTTTTGTTCCCCAATTGAATTATAGTTGAATGAAAAAAAAATTCCTCAGGCTATTTTGAATCATATATATGTATGCATTTTAATTCCATTTCCTTTCTTGGCATTTCTAGTGAAAAGGAATCAGGGAAAGGTGATGGTGTATATATGACTATGTCTGTATGTATAGCAGCTGCTCCTTTCTGTCAATATCTCACTAATTTTTATGTAAAGAACAACAATAGGTTTATGTGCTCTTATATATGAAATCTTTTTAGCCACCTCGCTAGTCTGCCGGGCTGTTTATTTTGTTTTAATGGGTTTATTTTATTTTTATTTTTAAGTGTTTGTAATCTATTGTTTTTTGTGTTGTTAGCTGCCAAGATTCTCCGGATTTCGGTGGCATACAAATTTAATAAATAAATAAATGTGCTGGAGATGATGTGTTGAGAGGTGAACCTAGACACATTTCCTGGGAAACAGATTCCAGATGTTACTTTTGCTTAAACAGGAAAATATATTTTAATGCACTTGTTTTGCTTTTGGGTAAATATGCTTAGAAATAGGCAAAATGGAATAATGGAATTACATTCCAATTTAGAGAAGTAATATGGTACGTTCTGTTTTGAAGTTGCTTCAAATGGTGCATTTCACTTATTATCATATTTAAAATCAGAATGCTGAGGGAAAGAGAAGAATAAGATGGGATTTCCCGTTTTAATGCAGAGGTGGAGAATATTTTTTTTGTCTGTATGACTGCACAGGGGAAAAAATGGTATTCTAGGCAGGTGAAGACCAGAGAATGCTGGTACACAGAAAGTCTAGACAGGGATGTCCACAGTGTTTTGTAAAAAAAAAAAAATCAAGATGGTGTCCATCACATACTCCAGATCTCCTCTTTTAAATGTTGTCACCTGATGGGATCTTGGAAGCAGAACTTCTCAAAGGCCACCCACCTTGGATCTGAGATACCCCTACTCTTTTAATCTTCTAAAGGGCTGTGAAGATTTAGTTCTTCTCCCAAGTGTTGGGCTACGATGGAGGTTGAATTTGGTCTGTCTCCTGGGAGGAAAGGTGGTTTGTTTTTATCTCTATTTTTATGGATTGTTGTGAGCTGCCTAGGATTATTATATGAGCCAAGCAGCTATGTATTGTAAATAATAATAAAAAAACCCTAACTTTACACCAAACATAATATCTTGTCTTAAATAAGACTTCTCCATATAATTTAGAAAAACTTTCAGTCTGTTTTTTTGTAAATTTGGCTGAGATATATACAAGAGTTTAAAATATGTGTGCATACCTTGAAGCATTTGTATTAAAAATTGCATAAACATCTAAAACAAATAAATATTTGTATTTGGAAGCCGGAAAAAATAACATGAAATAACTATCAAATAACCATCACGTATTCCCTTTTGCAATAAGCAATGTCCTGCAAAGCACAGAAATGAAGTAAGAAATAAAAAGCCCAAGAAATTCAAGTTATGAGATAAAAAATAACATAAAAAAACATCTAATTGATACCAATTAATACCATTCCTTTCTGTTTCTTTTATCCTTAGAAAACATCTCTGACTGCCTTTGCTCTTTACAAACACGCCGCCATAAATTAGAACTTGCAAGCCTTAAGACTTTAAGCAATCTAGGAGACTTAACACTTTTGTGGTGACAAATGATGACCATTAGCCTTTTGGTATAGTTGTTAAGGCATCAGGTTGGGAACTGGGAGATTGTGAATCCTCGTCCCACCTTAGGGACAAAGCCAGCTGAATGACTGAGATTCAGTCACTTTCTCTCAGCCCTAGGAAGGATGCAATGGCAAGCTATTTCTTCCCTAGAAAACACACACACAACTATTTGGGGGGAGTGCTTCTTATTTCTTTTTAAGTGAGCTTTCCCCCTTCACCAAAAAAAGGGGGGACTTTAACAGCAACACCGAGTAACTCTGGAAATGGGCAAATCAGTAGATGAGAAAACCACACCCTTTCACAAACTTCTAAAAGCAGAAAAACTTGAAAAATTCAGGGTCTGCCAGAGTAGTTAAATAACTCTTCAAAAGATGATGCGTAGACATAGACACACATCAGATCTACCTTGCAGGAAGATCAACTATCTGTTGGGTGCACATGGAGGGAAGAAGGACTTGTTTCCAAACTGCCAAAATTTAGAAATTTGGATATCTTCTCAAGGAGGCAATGTGTAATGATTTCAGGATATACTTGCCATACCTTAATATAAAAATTCTGAGTGGGGGGAAGCAACAATTAAAGCACAATGTGAATCTTCTGATCGGGTAAGTAGTTGACAAGAGGTCATACTTCTGCACATGGTGTCCTTCAGAAGGACATAGTTCCTAGAACTTTTACAGTAACCTTGAAAAGTAATCCTGTGGGTGGGAGGGTGTTGTGACTCACTTTTCCTCTTCTCTATCTCTGTGCTTCACCAAAAACTCAAATACGTGGATTATGCTTTTAGACGCTTTGTAGTTTAGGTGCTGAGTGGTGTAGGACTTATATCTACACAATATCAGGAGCGCCATGTTGCTCTTGCTTACAAAGGATGATAAAGTTTGTGTCTAGTTGGTTTGTTATCCAAAACATCTACAATGTTCAACAAGAAAAAGATGGAAAGTAATTTGGAGGGTAGAAATATAACTTTTGAGTTAGAGAGAGGGGAAGCACATATGAAATGAGAGAGAATGGAGACTTTACCATGCAGGTAGTCCGCCACTCACTATCATAATTGAGCCTGGAATTAGAGTCAGATGTTATTGTGGTTGTTAAGCAATGAGATGACCACATCTGATTTTGTGACTTTTTCCCTTTGCAATGGTCTTTAAGTGAACAGAGTGGTCATTAAGTGAATCTGGTTTGTCCAATGGGCATTTTTTGCCACAAATCACAAATAAAAGCCAGAAAGTAGCAAAAATGGATGAAAATTGTGATGATGTGACCGTGAGCTGCAGCCATAAATGTGAGCTGGTTGTCAAGTTAAGTGCCCAAAATGTGATTCCTTGACTGGGGGGCGGGGCTGTCAGAACTTTAAAATTGGATCATATGGGGAATCTATCATCGTGAGCAACACTAAGCAACCAGGGCTACCTATTCCAGCCTAATTAAATTTGTTTCATGCGAGACCGCAATTACCCTGGACCCATACTTCTTTTTACTTTAATCTTCTTTTAACAAGCAATGAAATAGAAGGTGTTTTCTTCTGGCAGTATAAATTAATGTTCATTTACTGAATTAGGAAACACACGGGCTGAAATATGGTTGTTATTAAATGTAAGCAAGTGATTGCATTTAATCGGGCCAGTAACTCATCAAATAAACATTTTCAACAGTGGACAGTCCTGTCTGTTTATCCTGGAAGAAAAGCTATTCCTTCCCCTAACTGCTCCCAACTTCTCGATGAATCTTTGCTAACTTCTAAAATATGGAATCTCACGTGGGCACACAGTACTTAACTACTCGTTAGTTTTACGTCACTGCTTCTTCTCCTATCAGTCAACCGGAAACACCAATTCCTAACCTTGGATGAATGTACAAGGGAAAGAATGCAACGGGTAACTGGTAGACATCAGCGAATAAGCCAGACTAAATCCTCGCATAATCAGTGTTTGAAATTTGTTTTCTAAGTAGGAATATAGTGAGATACAGTTAACTACCTTCACTTTGCTAACAGGAAGGGACAAAGCAATTCTTTCTTCTCATTTATTAGAAGCTAATGGCTTGCTTCCACATTGGCTCATATCTAAGAGGGAGAAATTGTCGCTCATTTTCATTAGAAAATATGCATACACATAAAGTCACAGAGGAGCCTAGTGGGGTTGATCATGGCTCCCATAGACCTTACTTATGCTTTTTCATTTCTTTTCAAAATGCAAACAACACACAAACAAACACTGCATAAATATACCCACCCTTCCTGTTCCAGCTTCCATAAGAAGAGAGAGAGAGAGAGAAAAAAAACATAGACACTAAATAAGGTTGAATGGATAGCTAAAAGAACCAATTTTGGAAATGGAGAGTAGATTCATATTACAAATTTAAAATCACAGTTTTGTTGTGCTGGGAACTTGATCATTTGCTGCCAATGGTCTTTAATAATCAGTCTTTCCTTTCTGTTTCTTTCTTCCTCTTTTGATCTTTGATTTTTTTTTCAAAATTGGGATTAATAAACAGTAATAATGTACTGAAACTCCAAAATTTTCTTTAAATGCTGCAGCTAGTCAGAGATATGAACAAATGTACCAGAAATTGAACTTTGCCAATAAAAGCCTCTTAAAATATTTTACCCAGCCAAGCAGTATTATCTCGAGGGCTTAAGCTCCATTTTGTTAAAACTGTTGCTATGGTAACGAACACTTTACTTCTTAACAAGGTAGGTGCCAAAAGTATAGCAGGCTTCAACTTTATCCTCCCCACCCACAGCCTATTCATGATCATGGGTTTGCTCTCACATTTTTCTCATTTCCTCTTCCAATAAATATTGTTTTTAAAAAAAATTCAATACGGAAAAGTGTTAAATAAATTAATGCATCTTTTTGCAAAAAAAAAGCATTGGCGTAACGTGGCAAGACGCATTTGGAAGAAAATAAATCCTGTAAAAATGTGTATAGAATTCCATACAATCAGGAGAATATTGCTTGAAATCTCTCAGCTGATTGAGATCCAAGACTTGTCTGAGATGCCAAGATTGTTAAGGCTGAAAAAAATGGTTTTGGACACTATATAGGGCAGTTTCTCAGCCTTCATTACCTTTTAGAAAACTTTCAAGTAATGGACTCAAAGATGCAAAAAAAAATTATATACAGCAAAAAAAAAGACTATTAATCCAAGCCACCTTGCTGCCCCTTTCTAATGTCCATAATAGGGTAGGTACAACGAGAAAGGAGGAGTAGGAAGAGAAGAATGTATCACCAACTTATGAGCCAAAGATGAGGCAATAAAAGCTCCATGTGCTAACTTATATGCCTGAAATAGAAGGAAATAACATTTCTTTGAACCATCAAAGAAACACTATCCTCTACACTCCACTTCTTACCTGTTCACTTTCTCCTTGCCCATAACATGCAACTATATTCCTGCTATCTCCAATTTGTCTTCTGCATGCCTATAACTCTAACACTTGTGTTTTTTTTCAAGTAATCAGTTTTTAGGTTATTGTCATCCTTTCTCCTCCTTGTCCAAGCCTTCCACTCTTTTCTTGAGCTTCCTTTTTTCCATCTGATTTTCTTTCATGAACCTTCTTATCTCTGGACCTTGCATTACATTTGTTTCCTATATTAGCAGTGAAAAAGAAAGTGTAACTTGGATTTGGAAGACACATGGTCAGTGATATCTCTTGTTTTCTTCTTGTCTGTCAATGAACTCTATTTCCCCATCTGTAATATCAGAAAATGGTCAATGAATCATAATTTTTTCTTTAAAAAATATAAATGATATATAAAATGATAGCATAACTGTGTTACTTTTGTATTATTGTTAGGGATATTATTTAATTAAAACTTATAAAAATCCCAGGCATGCCTACTTTGGACCTTGCCCCTCCTGTCTCCTAGAGTGGCATATGACCAACTGTGAATTATTCAGCATACAGACCAATAGAAGATGTACATTCTTCTCCTATGTCCTGAAATACCCTCCTGGTTTACCAACCAGATGCTATAACAGTAAAGATCATCTTTAATTTAGCGAGCGACTGCACCAACACTTTCCTGTTTTCTTGGCATTTGATGGAATGTAATTCAAAGTCCCAGAAGATAAGACTCTGTCTATAGGTGAGGAACAATAAAGAAAACTGATGAAAGAATCTCAATATGTGTTTCTTGGTTTTTGGAGCATGATATCAATCTTGACAAACTAAAACAGACTATCACCCCAAAAGGTATATATTCTAGAAACTATTAAGGAGGAGCTGCCTTTACTCTCTTCCTTTCATACAAATTACTGAACTGCATTGTCTCTTGCTCCTCTGGAATGCAATCCCTTCCGATTGGGAATCTGGACTACATGCCATCACAGGCAGCAGTAAAGAATTGGTTGGCCCCTCTGGAAGTGTTGATTTCCATCTAGCCTGTAATTATGGGAATTTCTCTCTTTTTTTTAACTTTTTCTTTTGTGGTTTCAAGTCAGAGCAGATTCCTGGTAGCTGCTTGGACAGGTCCTTGCAATTTTCTTGACAAGAAAGCTGATTGATGCCTCAGATGCTGATTGATAGAGCTCGCATAAAATCTAAAACACTGGGTGACTTTGGGCTGGTCACTCTCTCAGCCCTAAGAATTCATTGACTCCTTCTTAGGGCTGAGAGGGAGTGACCAGCCTGAGGTCACCCACTGTTTTCAACTCCTCACTCCAGCTTCCATTTTTGTGATTTCCTATTAGCCTTCTGTCTACATTCTCATAATACTGTCAATTGCTATGACATGCTGTCTGGTAGTTTAATTACAGGCTGAAAACCTTTCCTCTCCTCACTAAGAATGTCCTGCAAGTTTCTTTCTTCTTCCAAAGCAAAACTTTTTAAGCCAGCTCTATCAATCAGCATCTGAGGATTTACCACAATTGGCCAAAGATTCTGATATTCAAATAGAAACCATAAGGAGGGAATGTGCTGTTCTTATTAATGGATAAACTTTTCAGCTCTTCTAAAATGTTGCAAAACTGTCTTCATTCCTGCTGGTTTAAGGATTCTTCAAGTTTCAGTTGGACGGGGTTGCTTATTCTCATGCCAAATGGCCACATGTTTTGAATGTTTAATGCTATAATGTACTTTTTATATTCTATATGGTATGGGATATAATCTATGACTGTAAATAAATTTTACTTATTTATTTATCACAATTGCTATGCAGCAAAGCTCTCTCCCTTCTTTGTTTAGATCCAGATTTTTTTTTTAAAAAAAAATAGTAATGTGGAAATGGCTGTGCCTTGGAGGATCCCAAACTTCTCCAAGGAAAATTAATGCAAAGGTAGTTTCCTAGAAGATCTCCTTTTCTGAGGGAGATCCAAGCCTGAAACCTTGATCCTTTTTGTGAACAACTAAAGAATATTCAGATGTAGATCTGGTTTTTGCATAAACAGCTGTATGATTACAATTTCTGCAAAGTCATTGAACACCCAAGAACAGTCTACTGTTTGCCCATGCTGTTTATAATTGTCCACGATAAGAAGTTAGTGTTTGGTATGTATATGACCAAAGAATAGTATACTATTTGACATATTCTAGTATTCTTCTATTCAAAGCAGCAAAGCCAATCACCTAAAATATAATAGCAGAGGTTATTTCAGAGGCAGCATGGGGTAATTTTTATAGTGTTGGGCTGTATCTGAGGAGACCTGAGATCTAGTCCACCCTCAACCATGAAAATCTATTGGGTGTCTTTATGCTATATAGATGCTCTCAGCTCATCTATCTCACTTTATTGTAGGGAATAAAATGAAAGGGATTTTAGAGAAAATCTGCTGAGCAAATGGCAGGGCATTAATCTAATAAATAATTAAGAGAATGGGTTGGATTTTTCTCCATGTTCTCATTTACTGGAGTATACACATTGAAGTATTGGAGTTTTGAAAAGACTTAATCTTGACTTGGTTTAGTGTGTTGACAGAGTGCATGTGGGTGTGGCTGCACATGAAACTAGGGGAAATAAATAAAACTGTTTAGAATTACATTTTATTCTATCACTGTGTCCTTATGATTGACAGCAGAATTGGGAAAGAGTTAAAAAGATCCCTTCTCCCTTGTAGGACAGTAGAAATGCTCCTTACTGGATTCGCAGCAGGGCCTCTGCTTGATGGGATCTTGTGTTGGAATAATAAAATTGGCTTATTTGGGCCACATGCGCTGTTCCCATGCAAGGAAAAGCTGGAAATTCTGCAGTGTGCTGATAATGTCATCTTGCCTGCTGAGGGGCTTAATTAAACTGGCAAGATTGCAGAAGACTGATGTGGAAGCCTTTCCAAGAATGTTTTCCCACCCTAGCATGAAACTGGCCTGCTGTGAAAGAAGCTCAGCCTGCACAGATATTATGTAAGCCTGGAAGAAGACACTATGGAGAAATGAGTATAACTGAAACTTGCAGCTCTACATTACTCCCTGTTTCCCATAGCCATGGAAAGACTCCCACACATCAAACATGTCTCCTGGAAACTCCACGGACAAGTTTCTAGGCAGCATTCAGAATTAACACACTCCTGTTTTCTTTCAACTTCTTGAATGTTCTTCTTGATGGATCCTGGAGGTGTCCCATAGAAGCACTAATCAGGACTGATTCTGCTTAGCTATTTCAACATCAGCCAAGACTAGTTAGTGCGGTGCGCAATTATTTTGTGCTGTATAAATTTGGACAGCTGGAATCGTATTTAATATGTCCTTTTTATGTTGTAGAAATTGGGGTCTGAGAATGATTAGGTGGCAAGTAATAAAGAAGTAAAAAAAT
Source organism: Acrochordus granulatus (assembly GCA_032468055.1). NCBI lineage: Eukaryota > Metazoa > Chordata > Lepidosauria > Squamata > Acrochordidae > Acrochordus > Acrochordus granulatus. The sequence continues at coordinate 181,231 of JANHZU010005355.1, read as the reverse complement.
AAGAGCTGAAGAACAAGTTAGGCATTTTCACTTTCCTAAAATATTTAGAAGTTGCTGTCTTTTTTTTTAATCAAAAATGCAGTTTTGTAAGAATTTTTAAAATCCTGAACTGGAAACATTCTGATAGCTACATCTTCTCCAAAGATTGAATTATTCCCCCGAGAACTGCAAAATAATCTCAGGAAAAGATCCAATTGGTTGAAGGAGGTGCAGGCAGGTGCTACACTCATATTCCTCTGGGCTACAAAGCACCTTTTTGCATTTCAGTCTAACAAGTTGCATAGATTTAATGTACACAACTATGTACAGGGATGCATGTTTAAATAGAAATGGGAAGACATGTCTTCTTCATTTCGTTAATGTCTGTTACAAACCTCAGGTTCCATAGCAGTGCCCTACAGATTCTTGGTGATCTTGATTTGCCCAAATTCTCTCAAAGTTTTCCACCACAATTTGTCATCAATAGGGAACATTATCAAAATGGTAAAGGGAGGAGCAACAAAGCTACTTTATTTGTGTTTTTCACAAGTGTTGAAACTCTTGAGCTATTTTTAAGTTCCATATTTAAACTAATACAATAATTAAAATGATTTAAGCCTTTTTAAGGGCCTACCAATTTTATCAGAATGAATCTCTTAGTCATCTTTTACCATTCCAACTTTTTCCTTTCCTTCTTTCTTTCCTTCCTTATTCCCAAGCTTTTTTCAGATTTCACTACCAATTGTGAGAAATAAAATATATTTTCTCTTTTTCTCCATTTCTCTCCAGAGTCGATCTGTTTTCTTAAAGGAAGAAAACCTTGAGGGGATAAGTTAAACACATTTGTGTGAAAAGTACATCATTTCCAAAGAAAAACCAATTACATGTTGATTGATGACTTAACCTAGTGCCTAGATGAAGACCCTGATTTGATCAATTATGGGTGATTCCCTTATCAGATTAGAAGGAAGCCTCAAGAAAACATGGATATAACCAAAAAAGGAAAAATTGCAAATAAGAGTAAGGGGAGATAGAATTAGAATAGTGGGACTTCCTAGGTGGTTCTGATAGGCTGTACACACTGGAGTACCTATCCAATGGGAAAAGGGAAGAGGGCATGTCTGGCTGGGAATGGGGTATAATTGTATAGAGATCTTTTTTGCTAACATGTCCACTATACCTGCATGTATCTAGTGCACCTGTCTTTGTCAAAATGTTAAATAATTTTTTTCTGTCTTCATGCTAAACTCTCTAGTTTTATTTTTTAAGTTTGAAGCTGTTGGTTGTTTCTAATATAATTGCTTGGCAGCTTCCAGCATTTTAGGCCAAATAGATGAGACATTTTTTATGAAGGGAAGATAAGCACAGCTCTCACTCAGGCTTCCTCTGAGTGCTATGGGATAAATTAATTTAAGTACATTTTGATGAGTGAATCTTTGAAGTAGCCTGCTGGGTTGCTCATTATATGTCTGTTATTTAGTACAAAATAAGTGATTCTCAGGACATAAAAGTGCTGAAGGGACAAAAATCTATCCTCTTCCTTGCAGACAGCCATTGCTGGAGGCAGGAAATAGGTTTGTCAACTCTTATAGAGAAATCTTTTATGTAGAAATACACAGAGCTGATTTAGGAAGCCAGAAATACAACATCCTGTTTCTCTCTCTTCCCCCCCCTCTTTTGAGAGACATACTTTTTTCTGTCTTTTTGAGTTTTTGGGGAGCCATAAAAACTTTTGAAAATAGATTTAATATTTTTTGTTGCTTAAGATCAGCATGGAAGGTATATATGCAATTTTAGAAGCAATATCTATGATTCCAGTACAAAGTCAATCACTAATCAAAGCAGACTTTACTTTTGCACATATGCTTGTATTTCAGTCAAGATCAAGTCAAGAAATTTTGTCTTGTGTCTGCTGCAGCACTCACATTTTATCATGTTAAAATTCAGCATGTAACAGAATATTATTTTAAAGAACATGTTGCACAGCTGTAGGTGATGCAACAAAGAACTAAGTAAAAACAGTAATATTCTACTTTGTAAGTTGAAGTGGGCAAATGAAAAAAAATCAAATGGCCTGTCTTACATTAGAAGGGGACATTAATTGGGTGCACAATGCGTGATCCAAATAAATTACTTCCCCCTTCCTTTGTTTGATCAGCATTAATCTTTTTTTCCCCTAATCTTGCAGTATCCGTAGATTGATCCCAGTTCTTTCCACCCAGGTATGCTCTGCAGATTGGAGATGGATTAGACTTAACTTAAAGTATGATTGTAAGGATTACTGAGCTATGCAAAGTGATTTAAAAATCAAGCCTGCCATGTCCCTTGGATCAGGTATTCAGCAGAGCTCTGACAAAAATTCAGTGTGCTGAACCTTAGGTTACACTGATCCATGGCAAGTCCTCAGGATATGTTTCTCAGAGGAAGGTTGTTGGCTTCCCATTGTCTCAAGAAAAACTGCAAGTTCAGTTCTGATACTTTTACAGCTTCTATGGTTGTTTCAGCCATGCATTCATTTTAAATAGTATCACAGGTTCTTTAAAGCTGGAGTGAACTGCAAGTGGAATAGAGGTAAGGGCTTCAGAAGTCAGGCTGCCCAAGTTTCCTATGCTGAGTTTAAGTAGGGAGGTGCGAAAACCATAGTTTTTACAAGAACTGATTGAACTTATAGTTTTCTTCCTGGAGCTCTCCAAGGTTCTGACAGTTTTGTTTGCTAGAACTCAGATCTGTCTTGGCCAATCCTTGTGCGTATTTAAGCAAAGCTGGTTTCCTCAAGGGTTTCACCAATATATAATTAACATATAATTGTTAATTAGATATTTCAACATCATTAGCCCACTCAAGTTAAATGTCCAGGCTTATAAGAGATATTAGATACTAGCATCTGTTTTAACAAATTAAGCTGTACCAACAGATGTTATGTCTGAGTCATCTGGAAAGAATTTGGAGAAGCCAGACTTTACAAAAAGATAGAAGGTAGGTTTATGGAATCTAATCTGGAGTTCTGTCTGCTTAAATGTAAGCGTAAAGAGTTACTTTATCAACAGGTTGATGATAGCAGGGCAGAGTGACATTGCCTCTATTTTATCATAACCATTCATTTTTTTATGTAGGACTATCCAAGAATAAAGGATATTACTGAAGGTTGAAAACCAACAGTGGGCATTACAATGACTCCAGACTTTTAGGAAGCTAACTCAATTCCTTGAAATGAAGATAGTAACTTGACAAAGCTAAAACAGACACATTTATTAGGTCAGCCTTTTCTGGATAACATCCTACTCCTGGATATGAGAGGATTTGCCTTATCATAGAGAATGAGAATCTCAGAAAAACAACATCATACCAAAGTAGAGAGAAATGATCCCTTAGAAAGTACCTTTTCATCAATGAACAGCCAGATATGACCTGGTATTCCAACATGACATGGATTCACAAGTCCCCTACTTGTGAGCAATTCTGTCATTAGAAGACAGAGGAATAGGTTTTGACAGACATATAAATTGCATGGTGATTTACTTCTATAGTATCCTAACAAGCTATAGTACTGCAGAGGAATCAAACTTGTGATACATGAACTTCATTCGGATTTGGGCAATGGAATTATGAGGTCTAAAAGGATATCTTAGATCAGGGATTGCTGAATGCAGATGAACTCAGTGAATGGATTAGCTATTGTGGTGGGAGAAGAATTAGGATTTGAGATGTCCAATGGGGATCTTATCTGAGAATATTGTGGGGTGATCTTGACCTATATGAAAACAACAGGCCTATGTTGAACCATAATGGAGCCAGATATTGTTGCTTCATACCAAAAAAATCAACAGGACAGTTTCTGAATTGATCTCCTAGGATAAAAATAATAGGATTAAAGGAATATCTATTCCAATTAAACTTTCTTGTATGATGAGTACAAATGTGTTTCTGAGAATCCAAATACAGAAAGAATAGACCAAGATAATGCAATATTATAGGATTCCCAAACCATTAATGTGCCTGTAAGGCAAACACAATACCAGAGATAATTATAAGACATTGACACACATACAGAGCACTTATGTAAAATCCAAAAGTTAATAATGTTCCTAAGTGATGCTGGCCCTCTGAAACATTTTTTTCAGCTTAGAACATTCCTCCAAAAATTTAATTGAAGTTAGTTCCAACTTTTACTCTTAAGAAAAAAGTAAGGCATATGAAATGAAGCCAGTGCTTCACTGCAATATCTCTATAGCATTTTCATCTATCTATGAAATATTATCCCTAATTTCTTATGGTTCAGTTCACTGCTACAATTTGAATAAAGTCCACATCTTTCATTTGACTGTTATGCAGTGTTTTTGCCTCTTATCTTTTTTTTTGCTTACTCCTTTTTTTTTAAAAAAAAACAAGATTCCCATTCAACATGTTTTTTTTCTCCTTTAATTTCAGCACATTTTCTCCTTCTGTGATAGAAATAAATATGAGAAAAAAAATGTTGCGGATTGATTCTGCAGATTGGCAAGGAAAATAGAAAAGAACATTTTGCCCGTCCATGACACAAATCCTTTGGTGCAATTTACTTTGGTTTTAAATCTTCTATCGGTCTCTCTTTTTCAAAAGAGAACAGTTCTGATTCCAGTATGAAGGATTAGCTCTGGGAAATTTCTGGACCATTTCAGAACAGCCAGATTGGCATGGTCTGGAAGAGAGATACACAATCCAAATTAAATATTGAAATGTTCAATATTGAAATGTTCTGTATCCAGAATGTTAGGTTTTATGAATCTCCATGGAAAATGTAATGGCAAGAATTATTTCATATTCCTGCATCAGCTTCTGGACTACTGATTTCAGTGGATGTACAAACACAAGCATGCAAGACCAAAGGAATGGGGGATACATGAAGATGGAAATGTATGGGACTACTGCGATGCCTCAAGCCTGAGGCGTCTCAGAAGCTTTAAAAAGTTTTGCATGTAATTTATAGATGTAATTCAATGTCCTAGGGAATGCTTCACTTCCTTTTTTGTGAACACAGTTCTGAAAGCAGGTTTTATATTTGTATTTTAGGGAGAAACAATTTAACCTTAATGTGATCCATCCTTCCTTCCTTCCTTCCTTCCTTCCTATGAACAAATTTTAAAAGAATAACATTTAAAGAACCTGATGATAATAATCCAGGCCAGAATATCTGAAAGTATTTTTCTTCTTAAACTTGTGTAATATATACCATATACCTCAACTTTATATTGGCTTTAGTATTTTTTTATGTTTTATTTTATTCAGGATTAGTTTGCATATTACATAGTCTCAGACCTTTGAGTTTTCATTATTTTTGTAATTAGTACCTACTGTAGCAGTTTTAACAATGTTCTGATTGGTTTTGTAGGTTTCCTCCTCTACAGGGGAAGAGATGGATGGTCTTCTATGCTGGTCTTCAAATTTAAGATTCAAGATTTTTAAAGGTAAAGCTCTGTATCCCATTTGATTCACCTTGCATGAAACCTAGATGAGCTAGATGCTACTATGTTAAAATAGGAGGTGATGACAGCAGAATAAAGAGGCATAAACCTTAGGTCCCAAAGTTTAGAAAAACTGAATGAGCATAGAGAGACTGGATGGACATTGCTTCTGAACTTTCAGTAGTTACTCATCCTATATCCAACCCAAAGGAAGAACAGCCACATCTTTACCATATGACAAAGACACAGCTTGTCCCATACCGTATTTCTTTGTTGAAGAGCACTTGGGATGGATATTTTTCTTGGAAAGGAAAGAAATCATGTGCAGAATGGACATTCTAGTTCTCAGCAGGGCTCCTGTGTCCTGGGCAGTGGACTGAAGGTTAGCAGATATGTAGCATTTCAGTGTGTGGTTGGAAGCACTATCACTTGTTGCTTAGTTATTTGTCCTTGAGGCTGCCAAACTTTGCAAGGCTAGAAGAACCAGCCTAAAGAAAACAGTAAAAGAATATGGGGAGATGTGCACTATCAGGTAAAGTACAAGACAACGGTCTCACATGGTATACAGAATGATTTGAAAACATTCTGGGCAAGAGATAGAACTATGTAGAAGAGAATGATAGATAGTTTTAATTGTGAATTGAGTTTATGTAAGTTCTTACTGACATGATATAGTCATCCTTTTTTCTTGTTTGACTGCCAACTGGCTGGTTCTGCGTGATTTATAAACTCCACTGGATTCTCTGTCTGGTTCGTAAATTTGTCCTCTGTTTCACCTTAAATATATTTTGGATGATGCATGCTTAAGCTACATTTGGCACCTAACAGATGTTTGATTAGTAAACTCCCCTTGAGAGAGACCCTTGTTAATAATTAAAGAGAATGGGTGATGGATGCTTGATACTATTTGCATATTTCCATGATGAATATAATTATTGCACTGGTCCAGGATTAGGTTTAATTCAATTCCAGTTCTCCAAGTTTGTCCTTCTTCAAATGAATGCACCAAAGAATGGGCAGGTTTATAAATTCTTTGAAATTTAACTTACATTGTAACTTGTATTGTATTTTGGCAGTCATCATTATCTTCAAATTAATTGCTTATTATTCTTGAATATAGGCTATTATTGTTGCTGTTTTGTTTTGTTATATTGGTTTAAAATTACATACCAGATAAGGAAGAAAGTGAATAGATGCAGCCTAATGCATTTCCTCAGAATTAAATAAGATGGACTAGTAAAATATTCTTCTGATTTTCACATAGAAGAAAAAAAAAAGAACAAAGCACTCAGCTTGAACAAAGAATTGATTGCTATGAATATTATTCACTATCAGAATATGGATATCTGCAGGAAAGGGTTGGTAACACAGATTTTGAAAAAGAAAGAGAAAGAACCCACCAGTGAGGTGGTAAAATGTGAAGCAAGCTTTGGTTTTGTTATCCAGAGATTTTCTTGGAGTCAGATCCAATCAAGATGGCAGGTGACAATAAAAACTATGCATTTATTCCTAATACACTGATATAAAATGTGTTTAAGTTTCTTTCATAGGAAATCTTTTTTTAGGGGAGGTAGACAGACAAATTTGCTGAATGAAACAAAGGTACATACACACACATACATATATATATACACATACATACATTTACACAGAGAGTATTTAGCTACTTTTCCCATTGTCTAGTCTTCAGGTGCACCTAAATTATCTTGGCTGACCTGAAAAATGCTGCAGATTCATAGGAGATCATTGGGAAATACTAGGTTTGCTGGCTAGATTGGGAAATCTAAATTTCCTGGAAATATACTGGAAGAAGGCTGTTGATGTTTTAAGGAAAAGCTTTATGGTCTGAAGTAACCAGGAGCCAACTTCCATTGGAGGGTGTTATTGTTATTGCTGAAAAGTGTAGTGGTAATAAATTCCCATTGAGGAATCCCATTAAAGAAATTCCCATTGAGGAAAAACTTTTTGTCCCAGCCATGAAAACTCAAGCCACTTTTTGTCTGCAGAGCCCCAATGTTGATTTGTTCTTGTGATGGAATATTTGGAAATGGTATTCATTTGTAGACCGAAAGCCATAATATCATAAATCTGTATTGCATTAAAACACTCTGTATATAGTACAGCCT
>JANHZU010005355.1:162058-173107 GCA_032468055.1 Acrochordus granulatus | reverse complement strand
AAGAGAAAGAGGAAGATGTGGAGGCTGACCATTGAAAGGATCATCTGGATCTTTCATGGATTAGATCACAGATTTTCGATTTATGTTTTATTTTAGAGCAGATAACCCAAATATACATACTAATCAAAAAGAGTAGATTGCAGATAAAATCTCTTGTACTTGCATCAAGTTGAACAGCATCTAATTTGATGGAGGAAAAACATGACTGGACTCCACACAAACTTTCCTTTCACATGGATAGATTCCATGTTTCATTACCCAGAACCCTATTCCGGATTCCTTCCTTACGTTATCACTTCCTTGACATACAACTCTCCAGGCTAAGATGTTCATCTCCAAATATCTTTTTAACCAGTGTTGCAGCTTTCATGTATAAAACTTTGTCAAGTGGATAATAGCTGAACATCTACAACACCTTTGCTTCCTAAATATATTCCTTCGAAGTATTGAACCTTAGTTCTAATCTTCATAATAGAAGAACCAAAACCAAAAATATCTAATTGAAATGCATTCCAACATTGCTATGGAACATAACCAACTTTCCTGTCTATTTTTTTTTAGAATAATAATTAATAATTGTTAATAAGAAAGACCAAAAAGTCTGGATAGTGGACATGGAAATACTTGGAGACAACAGAATAGAAGATAAAGAACTGGAGAAAATACAAAATACAAAGACCTACAAATAGAAATGGAACAACTGTGGCAAAAGAAAGCAAAGGTGGTACCAATAGTCATAGGGGCCTTGGGTGCAAACACAAAACATTTGGAGCACCGCTTGAACATTATCATCAATGACAAAGTTACTATCAGTCAACTGCAAAAGGCAGCATTACCCAGAACAGTATACATCTTGCAAAAATACCTTTAACAACATCAGAGAACAATATCTGCCTATCCCAGGTCCTTGGGAAGGACTCAGTAGATGGACAAAAATTCCAAATCCAGTCTAAACATCTGGCTGACTGTACAATAAACCAATAATAATTACACTGAGAGGTTTAATCCATCATATATTAAGGAGAAATGAGAACAGATCTTTTGGGATAAGAGAAAGAGGAAGATGTGGAGGCTGACCATTGAAAGGATCATCTGGATCTTTCATGGATTAGATCACAGATTTTCTATTTATGTTTTATTTTAGAGCAGCTAAAATAGTTGTGCAAAGCAACTATGTTTTGGCAGAGCTGGGTGGCTCCTACCCTGCTGGATTCAGAAAGGCTATTGAATTCTACTTTTCCAAAAGGCCTTGGCAGGAAGGGGGGAATTTTGTCTGCTTCACCCTCCTGTAATCTAGAGTTTAATGAATGCAGAATTTTATGTGCTGCTGGACCTATGCATTGAATGAACTGTTTTATTATCTGATTTTAAATTTACTTTTTTAACCCTATTTGCCTACATAATGTGTGTGAGAATCAATTTTGTTTGGAATGACATGACATCCCAGACAAAACTGACTCTCTATTAATTGATTATCAATTAATAGAATATAACTTCACTACAGACAGGGAGAACTGAGGTTTTGATTCACCCAGGTCTTGTTTGCAAATACAAGTCCTAAGCTCTAGATTTGGAGATATCATTTTTTTTCCTTTCTTTCTTGGAGGTCTACCTCACCCATCAGAATATGCTCTTGCTGTCTGATGCCCAACTCTTGTAATGGTTACATGCTGTTCTGGGACATGAAGTGGCTCAGCATCTGTAGATCTTTGCATGTTGAGGAAGGTATTCATCACTGCTTTTTCATAGAAATGGGCATTTTCTCAAGCTGCATGACTTTATAATCTTCTCTACGCTGCGCTCAACTTCTTATCTTGCAAGCCTAGCAACATTTAGTGTGTTGATAAAACACCTGTTCATTAACTTTTTCTGTTATTCATAGCTATTAGGAAGACAAGCCTGTATTTTATAAAAAGGGCCTATCTCATGCTTGTTTTGAAACCTTATCAGTTAGCAGAGAAGGATGTGATTAAAATAAATTCTCCTCTACTTCAGCAATTGCACATCTCCATCACCAGTCCATCCATAAAACTGAGCCTGTGAAAAGGAGCAAGATCTCCAGATTTCACTCTATTGTCCCTTATGCTTAGTTTGGCATGAGAAGACATTCTTTCTCTGTTTTCCATTAATGGTATCTCTTAATAGATAAAGGTTACTTTTTTTACCTCCCTTCTGGTGCTCCAACTTTTTTCTATGCTTTTTGAGTGTTGATGATATTCCCATTCCAGGTGCTACTTTTAGACTGTCAAGGTGAATGAAATAAAAATAATCAAAAGTGGCTCAGTTATTCTCTTAAAGCATGGAGTATACTAATCACAGGTAAAAGGTAGAGAATTCTCTCTGGTTTGCCTTTTTAGAGCTTCTGTTATTTTGAGCACTTTCTCACCTTAGCAAAAGTGTTTGATGGTCATGTTGTAGAGTGATGTTGCTCAACCTTGGCCACATGAAGATGTGTGGACTTCACCTCCCAGAATTCCCCAGCCAATGTGAATTCTAGCAGTTGAAGTCCACTACCATACAAAACATACGTGAATGTTTTATTTAAAAATTTAAATAAAATTAAAAACTACTATTTATACTTACTATTTAAAGGTTGTTCATTGAGAAAACTATTGCAAAAACTGAGGAATATAAGAACCAAAGGAGATTCACTTTTTCAGATCCAGAAAAAGTCATTGGCCACTTGGTATTATAATAGAATTGAAACAAATTTCTAATCCTGGTTGTAAGCTATTTTAAAGAAAAACAAAAAAAAAATATTAATTCACCTTGCTGACCAATATTTTCCCAATTTTTCTCAGTATTAACAAAGTCTGATCAAAATTGTTCTATTCCTCTTGTCAAAAGAAAACTAATTATTTCCAATTCAATAGATTAGATATATTTGGCTGTTCCTAATTTTTCTAAGTAGAATAATAGCTGAGATTTCAAAGTTTATAATGAACCCATCATTAGTTTGAAGACAAATAGCATAATTTCCTGAAGTCCCAATACAGTCTGTGATTTCAAATCCCATGTAAGTGAACATGAGTCTGATGTCTTTAGTTGCAAACAGGGAAAGAAATTAGACTACATGAGTGATTCCCGCCCCCATTCTCCTTTCCTGGTTGCCAAGTTACAAATAAACCATTATATAATTAAATCATTTCTATTTTCCATAAAAGCTGTTTTTTCCAGTTCAGAAGAACCAGGAGAAAATAGCTGATAGCCAACTGATAAGTATCAAATCCCCTTATAAATGGAATTTGCATTATACTCATTGGCAAGTGAGATTGGAGATAACTGTATTATATCATGAGCTATATGTTGGACAATTCAGATAGAATTGACACAAGGGACTAAGTGACTTTCCTTATTGGCACTAAATTATGGTACAAAAATGATTATGATTTTTTTTCCTGCCCTGTTCCCATGACATCTCATCACCAGCCTATGACTGAAACAGCCTTACATCAATTTTCGCTATACTTGTAGTAGAATAATATTTGCCCCCTTATTCCAACATTGTCCAATAACATATTCAAGACTCATAAAGTCTTGACTACTTATTACTTTTGAAGAAGTTCATATAACTAACTACTTTTATTTGGAATGGGATGCTAATCAGACTCGATTATTTCAGAACAAACCAACAGCAAATGATAATCTTTCTTTGGCTAAGCCATTCCCACCACTGACCAAACTTTTAAAAATCTCTCTGATACCTTTCTTATTGCTCCTACTCAGTAAAAGTGATGACACTCAGTGGCAAAAATGGCATTTCTTTGAGAAATGTCAAAAGTTGAAAAGACAGCAATGAAACAATCATGTTGTGCCACTGGAGAAGGAGAAGGAGGATATCCACAAGTGATTCACTCTTGTTAGTTAAATTCTAAGTGATAAGTTCATCCACTATTTTACCATCAATTATTCCTGATCATTCTGGGAACTCCTGGCTGTCCATCTCAAGTTATTACAGCAGTCAGGGAATCTGTACATTGACTTGCACTAATTTTCTGTCACCAGTTTGATCTTTTGGATCATAAGTTTTAAAAAACTTCTGGTGTGGCTTCCCTTGGCAAGTACCAGTAAATGCCCCAATTTTATTTCTAAGTTCTTAAAGGCTTGGGGTACAAGAACTTGTTGATGTGCCTTCCTTCTCTGTATCTTATTGCACTCTCATTGGTTATCAATCTGTATATTACTTTGTCCAGTTCTTCTTTCTTGTTCCACAATTATAGAATTACTTTCTCCTGAAGTCATCCAAAGCATTCTTTGTTTTGGTCAACATACATGCTTTCCTCCACTAATGCACCCTAATCAAATCAAGTTTTTATTTGGTCACAGACCAGTATAAAACTAATCCACCCTAAAATAGTTACAGCTCTCACTTTACTACTTAAAAATATATGAATGTTATCAATATCATTTCATAAAATCATTTAAAGCAGCATTCAACATTAAAGACACTTTAAAGAATTAAACATCATGCAAGCGCATTGCAATAGATCTTTCTTAGAATTAGAACATGTATATGTGGGTGGCTGCATACACTTTATCCATTTTCGTAGGAGAATATGGAACTGCCATCTTTATTCCTATTGGTGGGTATAACTGTTCATTTCTAAAATTCACTGACTTTAAGCAACAATCAGGATTTAGGAGCTATTCTAACAGCCTCATTTTGTGTTCATGGCAACTCTTGTAGCAATTCATGCCGAACAGTGAATAGCAAATCACAGCCAATCTCCGTTTAGAATCTCACCATATTATTTATTGCCTCATGCAATTATTTAAACACCATTCACTCATTCTAAAGTATTTCCCATCCATAACCAGGTATAAATCAACCAAATGGAGTAAAGGAGGAACAGGTAAGTACTTTCACTTAGCACATATCCAAAACAATCTGGCTGAAAGTGAAAAGGGGCATTGTACATATTTTTATGAGAGTTGAGAAGTTATTTGGTGCTGTTGGTGTAAAACAGTTTTTAAGGCAATTGATCATAAAGACAATCTAAGGTCCATTCCATGCATTAAACACACTTCAGTAAAGCTTCAGCTTTTGATATTTTTGAACTACGTTGTCAGTTGCAAAAACAATAGCACAACAAGCAAGATTTTACAAGCTATACATGCATGTTTAATAGAAAGCAAGAGAAAAATAAAGCTGAAAACAATATATAAAGAGATACAGGTTCCCCAGAGCTAATAAATAATAAAGGGTTCTCATCTCACTGCTTAGGATTTTTCCTGTAGGTATGCTTTGGGGATTTCTTGTTAAAAATATAACATTGTTTTAACTGGTATCTATACAGCATAGTTATTCAATCGAGAGACCCTTACTGCTTTTTTTTAGATGGCTGGAAAGAGTACCTTAGATTTCCAAATACTCAGCATAAATTAAGGACATCTTTTTGTCTTTGGAAGCCTTTGGATTCTGAAGGATCTTTGGAATCGGTTTTATTTTATTTTTATTTTTGCATATTGAAACTGGGGTTAAATTAAGTCCTAAGTGAGGCAAACTGAGAAGCACCGGATAGGTTTCCAGTCAGCTACCTTTTAAAAAGTGGTCCCCAAGTTACTTCCAGACAGGAGGTTTTAGAAACGTGGAACCTCTTTTCTTCCTTCAGGGACAACATGGGTACAATGACCTCATGATGAAAGTTGCACTGGAGAAAGGAAAGCAGTTGACGTGACTGGCTTCATTCTTGGCTGAGAGCCAGGATTTCAGAGATCATAAAGCACCTGAGAGATATCTCCAAGAAGGAATCAAAAGTGGCAGACTTTGCCAAGTGGATAACCCCACTCTCAACTGCTCAGCCATCCTTCAAAAGCCTGGGAACTCAATTGCTTAAGAGAGAGAGAGAGAGAAAGAGAGCGCGAGCGCGATGCAATTCTCCTGCCTTACCTTGATCTGGTCCAGCGTAGCTTTTGAGGTGGCTTCCGTCCACTACAAGAAAGAGAGGAATTACTGCCAATTCCCTGTGAGTCATCCTAAATGACAGAGTGAGCTTCCTTGCTCAGCCTTCTTGCTGCCTCTGGTATGTGACAGCTGCCGGCTAGCTTTGGAACAAGCGCGTCCCATTCTGCTGTTTTCTGCAGGGGGAGCAGTCAGTGAAAAGATACAGCAGCAGGAGAAAGCAGAAATATAGGAGGAGGTGTGGGAGAAAGCCACAGCCAAGACGCTGAGAAAAGAATATACCATGCAAGCTGCAGTCCCTCTCCACCTTCTCCTGATGGGAGAGAAAGGCTAGGCTCTCTATCCAAGTTACTTTTCCAGAATCCTAAAGAACTGTAAAACTGATGTGCTTGTTTTTTGGAATCTCCTTCAAAAAAATCCAATAAAATAATAACAATAAAAAACTTATTTGGAACTGTGACTTGGGGCATTGGCATGAAGGCAGGGAGGAGGCATGTTTCTACATATTTCAAGGATTGTTATTGATAGCCTCATGTTTGGGCTCCAAAAACCATAATTGCTTCATAGTGGGAGTCCTGGATTAGAGAGATCAGTGTTTAAACTTGGAGATACTTGGTGCCACCTTGAAAGGCAAACTAGTGGCAGATGAAGGTATTTCTGAAAAGAGTTATCCTGGCTGATATGGTGTATGAATGCCATGGTCACCACTTGAAATACATTGCTATGACGCATGAGCTCAAAAGGAGAATGTTTTCAAAGGGGGTCTAAATGGCATGGGTGTGTCATGAGCATATTTTGGAAGTGTTAAAAATACAAAGATGGTAAGGCAAGAGATATTGCTTTATACTGATTGAACAAATGTAAAGCTAGCTCACTTGGAAGCAACAATTGTTAGCATATGAGAGGTTGGAAATAGATGGATTGGACTGTGCAGATACATTTGGAGGTTTCCTTGGATTTTTCATCCATGTGAATATGTAGTCTGATTGAACAATGAAGGATGCAAACTCTGGAGGTCATCACTTGATCCCAGGAGATGGACAACTAGAATAATTAATCTGACTAATCTGCTGTTAGATTCACAGTCTGAATCTGGTGAAAACTTAATAATTCAAGTCCTAACCAAGGACATGAGAATTATAAAGATAATGCCTAAGGATATAAACTATTCTAAGCAAGGTGGATTTTTGTAAAATTAGGATGTCAGGTCCAATAAAGGCACAATTTCTAAATACTGAGGGAGTCCCTTAAATATTGTTCTGAAGTCTCCAATCACAATTGGCATAAACTTATTTTTTATGTGCACATCAATGTGAAATTCCAGCTTCCAGTTCTTGAGCTGGTGTTGACATAAGCATCTAGCTTATTTAGTTATTTGTATCGTATTTAGATATCGCCCATCTCTCTCATACAGTGACTTTAGGCAGTCTATCAATTGACAAAAAACATAAGAGCTGTATATAAATATTATAATAAAAACTGTTAAAAACAAAAATAAAAGAATTCAAATGTAAAATTAAGTCAGGGAGGGGCTTGAGGGCACTAACCAGCCCCATGGCTACATGCTCCTCTGTGGGCCCCAAGCAAGTTGGCAGAGCCAGGTCTTCAAGGATTTCCAAAAGGCCAAGAGAATGGGGGGCCCACCTCACCTCTGAGAATGTTCCAAGGGCAGGAGCAATGGCAGAGAAGTCTCTCTTCCTGGACACAGCCAATCCAATTTTTTTAACTCATGGAGTCCGCAGCATATCTTCACTGCCTGCCTGGGTAGGGCTGGTGGATGTAATGGGATGAAAACAGCTCCATGGGTAATCTAGCCATATGCAATGTAGGACATTAAATGTCATAAACACCTTGAATTGTACCTGGAGACAAACCAGCACCCAAGGAGTTCTTCCCAAGAACCTAGAATGTCATAATGTATCAGTTTAGTGTATGTGTTGATATTATGTTTTGTCGCTTGGTCAGCCAGATGTTTAGACTGGATGTGGCATTTCTGTCCACGTATTGAGTCCTTCCAAAGGATCTGGGATGGCACATGCTATTCTTTGATGTTGTTAAAGGTATCATCACAGGGTGTAAGTCATTCCAAGTAATGCTACCTTTTGCAACCGAGTGATGGTGAATCTCTCAATGCTGATGGTGTTCAAGTGGTGCTCCAGTTGTTTTGGGGTTGCACGAAAGGGTCCTATTACTACTGGTACCACCTTTGCTTTCTTTTGACACAGTTGTTCTATTTCTATTTGCAGGTCTTTGTATTTTGTGATTTTCTCCAGATTTTCTCTTTCTCTTCTGTTCTGCTATCTCCAGGTACTGCCATGTCCACTATTCAGATATATTTGTCTTTCTTATCAACAGTTGTTAAGTCTAGAGTGTTATGTGGCAAATGCCTGTCTGTTTGAATTCTGAAATCCCAGAGCAATTTAGCTTCTTCATTTTGAATTGCTTTTTCTATTTTATGATCTCTCCAGTTCCTGCTTGTAGGCAAATGGTATTTCTTGCAGATCTTCCATGCATCATTGTTACTACTTTATCATTTGTAGTCAGTCTGTATGATCTTGCAGCAGTAACTAGGTGGTCCACTGTTTCTTCAGCTTTTTATTAGTAAATTTGTATCCTGCCTTATTATATATAAAATTGCTAAGTGGACATCTCACAAGTTTATCTTGCTCCTTTCCCTGTAAGACCACATGTTCGTGCTATTTTGGGATCAATTAAAGACTCTGGGTGGCTTACAATATATATAAAAAGAACAGATGGATACCAAAATACAGTATATATGCAGAAAGAAACAGGATTAAATTAAATATGAAATGGGCCACTGTCTATCAATGAAAAGCAATATGATCTCAAATCATTATAGGTTTTAATGCTGGAAAGACATTTCTAATACTCAAGTTCTATTAGAAATCAAAAGTTGCTCTTTTTCTTTTCTGAGTAAATGAATGTTGTTAGAGATCTTATGAATCTTATGAAACTATATTTCAAGTTAAATATTATTCAGATATTTCCACTGGTGGGCAATGATTAACTTTGTTGCTTGAGGGAAATAGAACATAGGTTTCCTGCTTTGTAACACCATATTCTCCCATCAAATATATACGCTAAGCCAAATTTTAGTGATGAGGGTTAATGCCAGCAAGATTTATGTTCGCAAAATGTAAAGCTTCACTTGATATATTCATATATGACATGAATTATATTTGGGTTTTTGTGGCCACAGTGATTGACATGGTTATGAAATGGTTCTATAGAGCAACTTGGTTGAAGATTGATGGCAACCACATCTTAAACATATACTCTTTGATTTTGGTTATCCTTGATTTTCAGCAATGCCATCAGCACTAATGATTCTATATTTCTCAGCTGGTTCTGCATCTGAATTGCTGATCAAGTTATCTATGTGTCATTTTCAAAGGATCATGCTGATAGCCTTCTGCTCAACCTCTATAACAACCTCAAATCCATATTTGTGCTGGGGGTCCTCTAAGATCAATTCCAGCCATTCTACTTTCAGCATGGATATGATACTGCTGGGAAAAAAAATCAAGGAATTTGAATATGCTGATCCAGCTCAATAACTCATTAGCATATGAATTAAATGATATGTTGAAATGTTGAACTAATCTTCTTAACAGGCTAGATGAAATCCAGCAGACGAGTGAGGGCCAAAATTCTGAAGTTTAATTCCAAAGTATCTTTCTCTGTAATTCAGTGACAGAGTATCCAACCACATCTTCATGAAGTTCTCCTTCCAAAAAAAGATGGATTTTCTGATTGTTAGAGCTGTTTGATCCAACCTTTCCTTGAATGGTTCAAACTACAGGATTCAGATGGACCAAGACTTGTGCATACTTAAAACATGCAATTTTTAGGTGACTTATCAATCATTTTGTAATGCTTTTTACAGTCTTCCTAACTGTTGCACCTGTGGACCTGTAATTTTTTTTTAATTTCCTGCCACTTTTGTATCTGTAAGGGGAGGGTATAAAAGAAATATATATAAAAAAAATCTATGTTTGTTTTTTAAAAAACATCTTGTGATTCCATGAGGAGAGGGACCTAAAATAATCACAGAAATACAGTGCCTTAGAGAAACTCTATTTTTAAGGGGACTGTCTAGGAGTATAGGGCCATGTAGTGGCATAAGCAGTTAAGATGCTAGGCTTTTTGTCTAGAAGGTCAACGGCTTGAGTTTGAAACCCAAGAGCTGTTGCATAATGGGGTGAGCTCTCATTGTCTGCTTAGCTCCTGCCAACCTAACAGTGTGAAAGCATGCAAAATGCAAGTAGATAAATAGGTACCACCTATTTATGGTGGGAAAGGTAACAGTGTTCTATGTGCCTTGATGTATAGTCATGCCGGCCACATTACCATGGAAGCATATTTGGACAAATGCTGGTTCTTTGGCTAGGAAATGAGATGAACACCACCCTTAGAGTCAGCCATGACCAGCAAGGGAAACCTTTACCATTTTACCTCGGAGTATGCTTCAGTTATAGAAGGTAGGATAGTTAGCTATTTAGTAAGTAACTTGCATTACATGGGAAGAATTAGTTGACCATATAGAGTTTCTTTACTAAAGGCTGAGTTTATTTACAATAAAACTTAATTGCCTGGAAGCTAGCTGATTGGACTAGCTGATTGGTGTTCTTATCTTCTCCATTGACCTAGTTAAGCATATTGTAGGAACAATACTCTGATCTGATGTGACACTTAGAATTAGTTTTTTTTGCTGGAAATGCTTTAGAAAACTGCATGTATTCCTGATTGCATTACCCAGAGTTTTGATTAATATGCTTACTCCAGGTCCCAGTAGGACATACTACACTTGTCCTGTTAGTCCTGTTAATGTGAGAATTCAATTTAAAGTTGGTCCTCAACTTTAGCTATCTCAGGTGTCCACAGTGGCCATTTGCAAACACCAACTCTATGAGATGTTTGGGTAAGTTTCACAAGGAAGAAATTCAGACATGCACAGAAGAACATCTGGTGTCAGCTTTGCTGTCCTCTAGATGGCAGGCCATACAGTTGTGATCTCTGCAAACATTTAGAGGTATTTTCCCAGTTACTGAATTCTGACCCTTAATTATATTGCTGAATAAATGTACTACAAATGCAATAATGCTCTGAGTAGCATTTAACATTCA
>JANHZU010005355.1:146073-159005 GCA_032468055.1 Acrochordus granulatus | reverse complement strand
TAGCCATTTTATTTTTTTAAAAAAAAGAATATTTCCACTGTTTTACCCATGGTTATTCCTAAATCTATTCCATTCATCAAAAACACATTTAAAAATTATATTGCTTTTTCTTCAAAAGGTGCATTAGCAAAATGTTCATTGACAAATGAAGCCTATGAACCACATCAGCACATTACAGAATTATAAAATATGGTGATTAACTTAAGAGTTGGAACTTCACAATGTTCGAAAGGATTGGGCATATTTGTGTGTTCTTATGTTTTGTGTGTCACAGATTCACACCTCAGGCAAAACAAAGTATTTGCTTGTTTTATCCATGCAGCTGTGTCCGACTCTTGGTGACTTTATAGGCAAATGCTCTCCATGCTACCCTGTCAAACTCAGCTTCTCTCGGTTGTTGGATGTTCATCCTTGTATTACTTTTGATGGTATTGAGCCAGCATGTTCTTTGCCTGCCCCTTCTTCTTGTTCCATTATTCCTAACATCATTGACTTCACTTATGAATTTGCACACATGACTTCGCCAAAGTAAGTCAGATGTAGTCTTGTGATTTTGACTTCTAGTGATATGTCTGGTTTTATATGATTCAGCACCTCTGGGTTGGTTACTCTGGCTGTCCAATGTATATGCAGTAATTTTTGCCAGCCCCACAGCTCAAAAGCTTCAGTTTTTCGGTCAGTCTTCCTTAGTGTCCAACTTTCACACTGATACAACACTACAGGGAAGACTATTGCTCTAACTAGCCTACCTTTTGTATTTATATCCATATCTCTGCTTTTCCAGACCTTATCTATGTTAAGCATTGTGGTGAGGCCTAAGGTTATCCTGTGTTTGATTTCAGGTATAGAACTGCCATCATGAACAATTTTTGATCCAAGGAAGATCAATTCTCAAGCTAATTTGGTTTCCTCCTTGTTGATTTGAAACATCTCATGTCCATGGAGATGGCAATTTCTTTTTATTTCAAGATGTTTGGTTCACTATTAATTGGACTGTCATTGTTGTGATCTTGATGGTAAGTCAAACTGCTACAGAGTCCTTCCATATATTATTTCCACCTGTTCTTGATCTTCTGCTGGTCATTCAATACATTCCCATTGTGGTCTTTATCTCTTCCTTGCCATACAGAAAAGCTGGATCACATCATTTTTACTACGGCAAACATGTTCTTGTGTGTCCCTTTCTGTTAGCTTCTTCCAGATATCAACATTGCTCCCCCCACTGCCTATTTTTGTCTTTCCTGTGTTCGTGTTGGAAAATTACATTCAGCTTTTTTAACTTCATCCTTTTTTACCTTTGGCCACTCTTTGCTGATCAGCTATTTTGATGGTGTCATCAGATAGCCACTTGTTTGTTCTCTTTGGTTTTTGGCATGACATATGATTTTCAGCAATTTCAATGATGTCACCTTGGATCTCTTGCCACTGTTCATTTGAATCTTTCCCTTCTAGATTCAGTGGTTCAAACTCATAGGTGGGATGTTGTTTACAATGAATTTTTGGGGGATAGTAACTTTTTCCACTTTGCATAGTTTAAGAAACAAACAAGAAACAAAGAAAAAATACCTTCCCCTAAATACTCACATTTAATTAATTAATTAATTAATTGTTAATTAATTAACAATTAATCCGTTAAAAAGGTGGATTGAATATTTTCCTTTCTCTGAACCGATACCAGTTGTTTGCTATTTCAGTCACTGGCATTTTGCCAGTTCTCTTTTGCATAGACATAGTCTTCTCTTTCTTGGGGCAACAGTGATGTTTTCCATCGTAAAAACGAGGGCAAAACCACAGAACAGATAATTTTGGCTTCACAGATCTGACAGCCTGTGTGCATCCTGCATGTTTAATTAATGGAAACTTCTTGTAGAATGAATTTTGTGAAATGGTTTGTGCTTAGAAGATGGCCTGTTAGCTCTAGCCCTCCCTTTTTCTCTCTGCCTCAGTTAAGTGTGATTTTCTCCCCTTCTAAATATATTTTTAATTTCACAATGCTCAGAATGTACAGACAAGCAATGGTTTTAATGGTTACTCATTAAACTTAGCTGATACTCACAAATTTTGTGAATTTTTAAGGTTTTTTAAACAATCAAGCTTGTTGAGTCAGGAATGAGCTATCACAATTTCAGACACAATTTCTTTATTTCCTTTATGCAGACTTATTTATCTCCCATTGTTGCTTTAAAAATAAATTATAATTCTACATTAATGAGATCTTTAAAAAGGTAAAGGTTTCCCCTGCCAATTGTGGCAGACTCTGGGGAGTGGGGTTCATCTCCAATTCACACCTGAGGGAGACAGTGTTTGTCTGAAGATGTTTCTGTAGTCAAGTGGCTGGCATGAGATGCGCAGATTGCTGTCATCTTTCCCACCAAATTAGGTGGTGCCTATTCATCTACTTTAATTTTGCATGCTTTTGAACTGCTAGGCTGGCAGGAGCTGGGCAAGTAATGAGAGCTTACCATGTTACTTGGGTCTCCAACTGCCAAGCTGCTGATCTTCTGGCCAACAAGCTCATCATCTTAACCACTCAGTCACCGTGTCCCCTTAGTGAGATCTTTATATAACACTAAAACTTGCTTTTGTTTAACTATGGTTTGTTGAACAAGCCACAGCAGACTGTGCATATATAATAGAAACCTAGAGTTTCTATTATTCATGCATATATAATAGAAACCTAGAGTTAGAAATGACCCTTGAGACCAACCACTACATGCCCTGTTTTGTCCAGGAAATCAGATTAAACCATCCCAGACAGATGGTTGTTTGACCTTCACTTGAACACATCCAATGAAGAGGAATAAGATTTTATCTGGGTCATTGAGTCCATATCAATTTCTCTTAGGTTTTGAAAGATTTTGCTCATATTCAATCTGAATTTGCTTTCCTGCAACATAGATCCTTTGCTCCACATGAAATGGGAAAGACTCAACTCTGACCTTCTTCTGGGCAACCTCTTTCCAGGTATATTCCCTTCAATCATTTTTTTCCTGAGGTTATAAAGTATATCCTTCAGTCTCTTTCTTAATACTTGTGCAATTTTGCTATAAAACATTACTTGATTAATAAGAATACAGATAGACACAAATGCTCTGATCATTCTCTCAAACATTTTCCAGGTTTTCTGAATCCTTCCTGAAGTGGAATGCCCAGAACTGGACATAGATCTTAAGGTATAGGTCCAAGTAAAGCAATCTAAAAGGAAAATTGGAACCACTGTAGAAAAGGTCCATTTACAAGTAATCAAAGGATGACTGGTAGTGTTGTGATATAAAACCATATCATAGGGGTTCTCCCATTATTCATGCATGACTTGCCATTAAGAATAATTTCATTACCCCCTTATGGACATTTTCTCTTGTCAAATTTCAATAGAACCTTTCATTGTAAAATAATTGCAGTTGTAAAATAGGTGATGTTTTCCTAAAAGTATGCCTTTTTGTGTGAATTTCCTTTTCCTTGGAAATGAATTATTGGGAATCTGTCCAACAAGCCAAAAGATTATTGGGATCTGATTCATATATTAGTGTGAGAATTGCAAAATAAATTTATTCACATTAAAATGTGAACCAAGCTGAATTCTCCTTCATCCTTAATGCTAACACTGTTCCATTTATTTTCTTCATTTAACAGTATTTTATGTAATCTGCAGTTCTCACTTAAGGCAAAATAAGCAAATTAGTACCATCATTTCTAAGTTTTATCTTTAACTGTTTTGGTAAAGTACAAAATAGAAATAGTACTATTGGTACCATGCACATTTTAACAGCTGCCATTATTCTGAACAAGATCTGTTCAAATTCTAAAGTTCCACCCTCATCTTCAGAATATATCATATGATGTGTCAAGGATATAGATTTTGGAAAATAAGTTCCCCCATGCATAGCAAAGACACTCAAGGATTAATCCTTGACACATCAATTTTCATCTGTAGAATTTAGGTAGAAATCCATTGTTGATTTTCTATTGCAGAAAGTAATTCATCTTTCATCATCATTCCATAAGTTTTGTTAGATCCAGGATCACTTGGTAGGAAAGGTTACACAACTACAAACATTTACTTTTCTAGTAGTAGGTAAAAAGGGAAATTAGTAAAAGTGAAAAGGAGAAGAAGGAAGAGTGTTGCAGTTGTTTGCTTTTTGGAGAGGATTGTAAGAGATTTCAAGAGATGGGAAAGCTGGAAGGAGAAAATGGATGAAGAAGAAAGTATTGTGACATATTAAATTACTTATTTAATACCACTTATTCATACTTATTTGGTGCCAAATTTTCTTGCAGTGGCTCTTCCAATATTGAAATGGACTGTCCCAGGTGATATTCCAAGGTTAGACACTTTTGACTTCAAAGCTCTTTGCTCACTCCAGAAATAGGAATTCTTCTGCATCTCCTGTAAACATGTACTATAGATCGGGCTTAATGCATAGCAGAAATTCATATTGTTCCTGAGAAAAATGGCTAAAAGTTTAAGAATGAGAAGGGTAGCATCCTATTATGTGAACCACTAGATTACTGTGATCTGTATCAATTCAGGTTCTTGAGTTACTAGACTCTGCTTGATAAGAACAAGATCTAATTAGAAAGCATGCTTTAGAATTACTGCTGGTGCTGATAGATAGGGTGAACTGGATACAGAAGGAATGAAGAAGCCAGATACAGGAGGAGGTACAGAAACAATACAGGATGAAGCAAACTTATGTCCATTGAAGGGACAGATATTGAAGCTGAAGCTCAAATACTTTGGCCACCTGATGTGAAAAGAGGACTCATTGGAAAAGAGTGAGATGCTAGGAAAGACTGAAGGTGAAAAGAGGAGGGACGGCAGAGGATGGGAGGGTTGGATAGCATTGATGGGGTGAGTGTGGGTTTGAGCAAACTCCGGCAAGCAGTGCAGGAGAGGGAGTCCTGGCGTGATGTGGTCCATGGGCAAGCTTATTGACCCAAGGGATGCAGCTGAGACATTTTGCTTCCCAGAGGCTGCAGGGGAACTTAGTGTTTTGATTCATTAGTTACACTTTCTGGTGAGGATTAATTGGAAAAATGTATCACTTAAACTTTGATTTAAGTAATTAATTGTAACATTTAAAGCTTGTTTTTTTTAAAATAGAGAGGATTCTCCCTTTTGGATTTCTTTTAAAGGATCACCTTTAAGAGTGTGTTTCTGTTGAAGTCCCATTTACTACAAAGGACTTTTTAACCCCACCTTCCTGCCTGCCTGCCTTCTGAACTGCTCCTTCATCACAGAACAATCCCAGCCATGCAACAGAGTGAAAGTAGGATGGTCTTGGTATAAAGGAGAGGAAAAAAAATGATGATGTTTTTCAAGACACATCTGCTTACCAGACCTTAAGAAGAATGTTGCTGAGCTAAAAAAAAGATGCCCAAAAGAGTAACTAAGTGCCTGAAGGGTTGGAGCAGCTCTCTTATGAAGAAATACTTTAGCAATTTGGGTATTTTAATTGAGAGTAATTGGAATAAGAGGAACATAGTAGAGGTGTATGTCTCCCATAAAGATCCTGAGATCACCTGTTGGAATTAAATGCATGGAGATTCAGGACTGACAGAAGGAAGTATTTATATAGTACATATCCTGCATAGTTAAATTGTGGAATTCATGGCTGGTAGGTATGGAAATAAGAGCCAATTTGGATTATTTTTAAAGAGGGACTAGATCATTCAAAGAGGATCAAGCTAACAGTGGCTACTCATATTAATGGTTGTCTATTAGCCCTTGACTGAGAGGCAGAATGCCTTAAATACTGGCAGGTGGAAAACCCCAGCAGACAGGGAATCAATACTTACCAGGAAGTTTTGGACTTGCAATCTTGGCTGAGTTCTTTGGATACTTGAAGTACCCCATTATTATTTTGTCTTTCCTCACTAATTTGGTCTAGGAGGTCATTAAACAGATCTTCTGTGTGGCTTGATGGTCGGCAGCATATACTCCACAATAATGTCTTTGTTGTTTCCATTCCTATATATACATATATAACTCAAATGCTCTTGACTGGAAACTTATGCTCAAGTTCCTGGAACTCAATGCATTGGGTGTGCTTCTGTCATATATAATACTCCTCCTCCTCTTTTCTCTGGCCTGTTAATTCTAAATCAGTTATACCTTTCAGTCTCTGCATCCCACTCAGGAAGTTCATCTCATCCACTTTCAGTAAATGCCAGCTAAATCAATACAAAGCTGAGATAAGCTTCAGGGCCCAGACAATTTTGGCCAAGTGGCTCAATCTGATAAACCCCTACTTTATATCAGTTCCAACCATTGGTTCATTATGTATCCCAGTATGGTTAGTACAAACTGAAAGTGCCTTTCATAGGTTCCAGATAGGAGTTTTCCAGAAGTTTATGGAGTTTCTGGGAATTGAAGCAAAGCAGTAGTAGCTTTCTCAATGCTTGGCATTGATTCTGCCTCCTCTTTAGGCCTCTTAAAACTTTCTCTTCTGTTCTTTCTCAGACTTAATTCTTCTCTCTGTGAACTTCTTGGAATTTCATTCTTCTTTTAACTGACGTAACCACTGATGTTTCTCCTTCATTTTCAACAGTCAATGCTTTTTTCCATTCTATTTCCATCTTTACCAGCCATTCAGTCTTTACCAATTTTGACAACAACCATTTGGTTGATAAACAATTAAGTTGAAATTGAACAGAAGACAATAACTCCCTATGGAAGAATTTAGGGTAATACGGGCTTTTGAAACCCAGAAATCTTGGTCTTATCCAACAATGCAGAAACAACTTGGCTAACTGAAACCTTGAATGGAGAAGTTACATGCTACATCATTTTGTTTACATGTTACTTCCATGAGATACAGTATTTCCCCAGTTGCCTTGGAGACAAACTAAACCCAAAGACTGTAAAATAGATTTCAGTAGACAAACAATATTAAATGTGGATCTGACAGCCAGAGATAGAATGGGATGCATTTGGCAGGTAGCTAGAAATGAAACAAGAATAATATACAATAATTTGGGGTGTATGGAGATAAAAAAATGATTTCTCAGCAGGGTCTGAATAAAGTTTACAATACTTTGAGTGAATTATCCTGCTATCAGAAATGACAGACTGAGAAGATGGAGTGATTTCTAAAATTCTAAAGTTATGCATATTTTGTTGCTTTAACCATCATATCAAATATTAAAATCAGATATCAATATTCATCTCAGTAGCATGTAAAGAAACTAATTTTCTTTGAAAACAAGCTAAATAAGGAAACTATAACCTATATGGGACAGAAAAAAATCATTTTAAATGAACAGTATTTTCTCTGTATGTGCTTTAGGGACGTAACACTTCTATCCACTGTATCCTTTGTTATAACTTCCTTTTGTAACTGCATTATATTATCTATCTTCCAGGAGCAAAATCTGTCAAAAATAAGCTTTCAAAAGGAGCATGGGAAGAAAACATCCACAAATGCCAT
This sequence comes from Acrochordus granulatus, assembly GCA_032468055.1. Taxonomy (NCBI): domain Eukaryota; kingdom Metazoa; phylum Chordata; class Lepidosauria; order Squamata; family Acrochordidae; genus Acrochordus; species Acrochordus granulatus. Next base: position 151,575 of record JANHZU010005355.1, on the reverse strand, counting down.
TGAAAAACATTGTGTTTTTATTGTAGCCCATCAGAGGACTGTTAATCTGTGTGTAGCACTTTGACAATATCAAGAAAGAAGTATTTAATCAGCAATGGGTTGATGAAATGCTAGAATTTCAGAAAGCTTTGGTGCTTTGTTATATTCATTCTTGAATCCAGGTTGGGATTGACAATAGTGGGAATACATGACAGAATAACACAGCTCACTATTATCTAAATAGATAGATCATTACAAGGGCATTTCTAGTACAGAAACAAATTGCTGTAATGTTTCTACTCTCCTGATGTTCTCTGACATGGCTGAAGTCAGACCAAAATAACTGGAAAGCAGGATTTGCCAATCTTGTTGGCACAGAAAAACGATTCTTTGGAAAATACTCATGTGATCAGACTATGTGTTGGATTTTCTAGTGACTTCATTCAACCTGTTCACTGAATTGGCCAGTTCTTCCTGTTGGCATAATATTTTGTTAGCCACAAAATAACTAAACAGCCAAGATTCATAGAAGATAATCACACACAAACAGCATCACTGGATCAAACCAAAAACGTCTGACACATCTGTTAGATTTCTAACTGACTGAAGTATGTTGTGTGAACATAACTAGTGTGATTGATGTGCAGTCTTATCAGATATGTTTAGGAACATATTTCAAACTCAAGATTTGTTAATAACATATGTCCACTAAGGGATTGTGAAACGATGGCAAACAATTAATTTAATTAATTAAACTCTGTTGCCAAGTCTAAACAATCTCTTTGAACAGGGAGTTTGCACTAGCAATCAATGCATTTAAACAATACCTTTGTAGAATAGTAAAAAGGCAACAAATTTTAATGATTTTTTTGTGGGGAAAATTGCCAGTTCACTCCAATTACAAAAAGAAAATTCCAGGTTAAATGAAGCAAGTAAATCAGTGTCATCAATACAAAATGAAGAGTAAAAATAGAACTTTAAAACTGAAATGTTAAGTACTTGCTATACCTGGCAAGTTTGAATGATGCTGGATGCCCCAGAATTTTTATTTATTTTGTTTGTTTGGGATCACTAGTGATACAGGGTTTATTTTTTTTTTTAGGAAGCACTTTCTTGAAAACAAATTCAAGGTTCAAAGGATTTGTGCATTGGGATAAAATTAGGAAAGATCCTATTTCCAAATATTTTGAAATAGAAAGTGAACTAGTTGCAAAAATATCAGGTTTTAGTTTACCCAAAGGTGAATCTATCTGTAAAATAGCCACATAGTTAGTCTAAGCTGCCATACTGTAAGTTGTACAACTTGACATATTGTTTCTACACATTTTTGCAGAAAGAAAGGGATGACATCTTCTGATATCTGGATTTCAGGTCACAATGCATGAAAGTTAATAAAGAATGCTATGGTATTAAAGAGACATGGGGTGACTATTTGGAGAGTCAGCAACAATTTGTTTCACATCTCATATATGAGTCAGGGTTTAGCATTTGCTCATTTCTGTATGATACTATTTTCCATCTCGTTGATTTTGTGAGAGCATATACAATGGCATTTCATACCTGACAGTTTACCTGCAGGTAGCTTTGAAGATATTTGGTATCTTTGGAGAATGATTCCCTTAAGATAGACTTCAAGGAATTAAAGAGAGATTCATTGTTGCCTTCTTCAAATATTTTTTTAAAACTTCATATTCTAGCATAAAGTCTTGGTATTTCCTAATAGCCTGTAACCAAAATACCTCTTCTATAAAATGTGTTTGAGAGGACAGTGAGACATTAAGCAAGGGTAAGTAATATCACACATAACATGTAATTATTTGCAACTAATCTATATTAAATTGTTTATGTGATTTGCAGAATTGAGTCAGAATTTAAGGCATCATATCTAAGTATACTTATTCTACTCATATGTTATTCTTTCTAACAAAAAAGAGAAGTCCTGTGGTGGTAGCTCACCTGTTTTCAAAAGAACAGTGTGGCCCATGAATAAATTCTGCCTAGGCTCTTGAAGCCAACAAGTTTTAAGAATACTAGCTATCTTATCATCCTGTTCTTCAAATTTCTCCTTTTGGATTACGTTGTACTGATACTGATACTTCCATGATGGTGTTCCAGACTATAAGATCATAGCTGTTGTTCTTGTTGAGAATATATATATATAGATTTCACAGTTTCCTGCCAATGGTGGAATCCGCAACAATGCAGATTGCTTGGGGGTGGGGCAATCTGCATTGTTTATTCTCTTAATTACTTTAATTTCAAGTTACCTTGAAAGGGAAAAGTATTGACCTGGACTCCAAGTTCACATTGACCTGGACTCCAAGTACGGTTAGATGTTAACCATTCAAGGCAACATCATTCAAGGTAACAAAAATGAATCAATTGAAATATAATCCCAGCAGTTCTTTACTTCATGTATGTACTAGACCATTAATAATTTAGAAGAAGCAAGGGAAGCACATATACCTTTGTTTATAAGATGCAATGAGAAGAAAGAAGTGTTAATTGGACATTTTGTTCCATCGTGATTTCTCCAAATCTTAATAAAGGTTCTTATTGTTTAAAGAAAAGAAAAATTCCTAAGTCTATTCATTAAATTAAAACAGGAATCCTCCTTTTCTGTTTAGATTCCAATTTTAATTTAATGAATAGACATGGGTCTGTAAATTAACGCTGCTGTCATTTTTAAGAATGTTATATAAGAGATCAAGTGAAGAATGTTTTTACAATGGAGAAAATTTATCTTTATTAGAGCTTCATGGTACTTTCCATAAGTAACACAGATGAGTATGGACTAGTAGCTTTAATGAATTTCCTTCTGTGACTGAACTTACACATTTGGAGAAGATAATTCAAAGGAATGGAAATTACAGCGCACTGATTTTTCCTGCCTTTAGCATTGCAAAAAAAAAAAAAATCATGGTGACACACAAAAAAAGTGATGACCTGGGTGTGATGATATCGTCACAAAAATGCCTTGTGCTCCTGTTTCTTCCTGCAGCTTTCAAAATGGCTGGTACTTTTTTCTTAGCAGCTAGCTTTTCAGAGACAAGACCAAGATTCTTTGCAGAACAAAACAGTCCAAAGGAATTGTTGTTTCTGCAAACTCATCTCTTTTAGGGTCAAGTATGTGACTGTAGAAAATAAATGATGTACACATGGATAGTTTTAGAGACTATAAGGGAAGCCATGGCATTAATGGAACATTGTGGATTCAGGGTTTAAAAATAGAAGTGATCACATTAAAAGAGTTTATTTTAAATTTATATGCCACCGAAATCCAAAGAATACAAGAGTGGTTTACATCCTTTTCCAACTTATGATCCATTGAAACTTTGATGGACAACGATGAGATTAAACTGGACTCTGGATGGATTCAGTATTGTGTTAACATGCAATTTGTTTCTGTACACATACGGTACATCATACTGAATTATAAACTATGGTTTATGAATCACTGTGGTTGGACTTATCCATGTTATTGCTTAGCATAAATCCAGGCTGTCTCTGTTTTTAGTAGCAATGATGGCTGACTGTTTAGTCAATGATGCCGACAATCTTCCAATCACTTCTTACATTTCATCCCATCAGTTCTCAACAAACCATGTCTTTCTCGGTTACAAAGAAATCTGTTTATACTTGGCAGTTCTATTGCACTCAAGTTTGCTCTGGTGATTGAAGCATCATGAGCTTTTGCTATCATTTCACACTTGTGGGGAGAGGATTCATAGCTCCCTTGAACCATTCCATTTCACAGGAGAAGATTAAGCATCTTGAATGGGTTGCCTTTTCCTTATCAGCACGCTTAGTTCTCGTTCCACTCCTGAAGGACACTTCCATTTTGTATCAACCAATTTGACACTTGCGTTTTCATCTGCACTGCAAACATTTCTGTCATTTCTGAAAATATTATATCCCAAAATTATTTAGCTACCATTCAAACAATTGTTAATCTCAACAGAAGAGATTAGCAGGGTTGCTCAGGTTGAACAGTGGAGTCCTTGGTGCTCTCTGAACTTGCTTGCTTGTAGACATTTCATTACTCAACTAATAATGTGTTCTGATGATGTTACTTAATTGGGAAATGCAATGTCTGTGAGCAAGCAACCAAGCTCAGAGTACCAAGGACTCCATAATTATTCATCTTCTTTCCTCTGAAGCAATTAGCAGGTGACTTTTTAAAAAATAAGCTACTCCTGCCCAGATATGTGAGTGTATAGAGACACATTTGAACACACTATTACTTTAAAATGTTTGCTGCTTTGCAGTGTCCCTTGGCCTGTTGTTAAAAAATTGGCTTAATTTGTCATGACTTCTATCAGTACATAAAGGTCCTTTCCTCCTTACCCTTCTCCTTCTCAGGCCAATTGTTTTAATGGCTTTCTTCAACTGGCTCAATTCTTTCCCTAAACAAAGAGCAGAGATAGTGATGGGTTAAAGCAATGTTCCCAACTTATTGGGGTAAAACTGCATTGCCAAATAAATCTCGCTGTTTCTCTGACTGCTCTGGTGCAACTAATATTTGGTTGCATCTCTTCCTTTTCAATTATTTTAGCACTTTCACCTTCCCTTTATCCCATTGGGCAAAATCATATGAGAAGGCCAGTCCTGGTGATAAAAAGGTGTTTTATTTCACATACCTTTTCTCATTGATCAGCAAACTGAGCAGACTTTTTTAGAGTATTGAGGGCTGCTACAAGAACAAGAAGAGAGAATTATACTGACGGAATCCAGTATATTTTTGGTTATCAAAAAAAAAAAAATTCCAGATTCTTTGTGTACTCTGTAATAAAGTACTCAAAACTTATATTTTAATTTAATTTTAAATAATATTTATTTTAAATGTTAACCATATTAAAGTTGTATAAGTAGCTTCCATACTCTTCGTCTCAATAAAAAGAAAGGAAAGACTCTTTCAAGACAAGCTTGCCTGCTGGTGACTTCATAAACACATCGGTGTTTGCATGGCAATAGTAAATACTGGTTTGAAAGTGCCTCCTTTGAGGTTGTCTTTTTGAGTTCCCAGTCTAGCCAACAGCCCTAGAATTTCCAGGTGGGCTTCCATCCCAATATTAGCTTGGCTTCCAGATCCAGACAAAAAGGGTACCAGCTTAAGCCTTCTTAAGAGATTTTTGGAATATAGTGTATTACTTTGGGGACATTCTGTTTGCCTGCCTTTGATTATAGATATTTATTTTTATTTTTCATTCATTCATTTATCCCTTCTCTCCCCCTCCCTCCCTCCCCCTCTTGCATAAAAAGCCAGAAATAAGATTTTCAATGTAATATATATTTTTAACGTTCCATTTGGTTAGAATCATTTTCTGAAATTTTCCTTAATGGAACTAAACATAATAGCTCTACTAGAAAAAAAACTGTAACTTATTTCAGACCAATGTAAAAAATTTATAGACTCAGATACTTTATTGGCCAAGCATGGTTAGATACACAAAAAAATGACTCTGGTACAGCAGCTCTCTGTATATTTGCAATATCAGTAAACAACAGTATAAAAAATACATA
>JANHZU010005355.1:133756-145973 GCA_032468055.1 Acrochordus granulatus | reverse complement strand
ACTGGTAGTTTCATAACCATTCCAATGTTGTCTTCTTCACAACAGTATGGATGTAGTTTGACATTATCTTTTTCTGAAGTGACAATGATGATTTTCCCATCTTAGTCTCACCATCATTACCATTAGCTGGTAATCTCCTGTTCAGTTATTAATCTATCCTAATCTTTTGAAGCATTTTTTTTTGTTTCTTTACATTACTTAGGATAATCCAGATGCAGCAGTCCAGTAGAATGAGCTCAGAACCATTTTACGATTAAAACAATCAATGCAACAATGATACATTTAAAACAGTTCTCTGAATATATCCATTATTATCTAAAACAGGTACTTATCTTGGATTGTCACATACTGTAAGCAACAACAGATTCTATCCTAACCTATTAATCATATTTCTATATGCATAATATATAATATTTATTATAATAACAATAATCATATATTTTAAAAGAATCATAAAATTGATGTCCAGATGCCAAGATTTAAAAGCCTCCAGATATGTTTTATTCCCGGGTGACTGAGGATTTTACAGTTTTCAAGCAGTTTTTCATTGTTTGTCAAAGGAGAGTGGTGAGTCTGCCTGCCCCTTTAAGACCACATGGTGCCTTTGACTCTGCCCATTTCCCCTTCTGCTTCTCTTTTCCAAGAAAGTGTCTGGACTGGGATTGAATGAAATGGAAGAGCAATGGGGGATGGGGTTAAGTCAATTTTACATCTACTAACTTTATCCTTCCCCTATTAAAACTTTTGAGAAAGGCTTCAAGATGCAGGCCGAAAGCTTACAATAACATCAACAATTATGGATGACTGAGGATTTTACAGCATAGAAAAGGATCTTAAAACCTGTTTTAAAGGCATCAAAGTTCCACAGAGAGTACAGGAGAAAGGGAGAATGCTAGAGTTATGGGGCTGAGGAACTAAGAGAAGGAACATAAAGAATAAATAAATTTAAAGAATAAATTAATTCCTTTCTAGAGGGAATTAAGGACAGGCAGCTTCTGATGAATTTGAAGGCTTTAAATGAAGACCTCAGAAGGTTAAAGTGGGGGTAGAAGCTTTTTGACATTACTTGGCACTGATATCAGCTTCTGGTTTGGGATTCAAGAAACCACACTTGCCACACTTGCCATGTCTAAACATTGAATGATACTCAGGAGAGCACTTAAAGCTTCTCAATTTCTGTTTGGTTGAAGTGGCGCTTGCCTTCTGCAAAGGACATAAGCTTAATTCTGGAATTTAGCAAAGTGAAGATATGACAACACCCTTTACTAATTAGATAATTGAAGGCCATATTGATGGAAGACTATAGGAGCTAAGGACCAATCATCTGGAGAACTCCAAACTGAAGAAAAATCAGTGACAAGTGAACATTTTGGCCTTATCTGTTAAGAAAAGTGACGTGTTCAAGACTTGTCCTTTTCTGGAATATCCCCCCAAAATCAGGGATTTTTCTAACCAGAAGATGAAGAGTATACTAAATGTGAGAAACAATAGTATCTATAACACTTTGAGTATCTGAAGGTACTGTAGGAGGACAGCTGTGTTAGTCTATGGTGAACAAAAAAAAATTGAAGGGGAGTGATAGCTCCTTTTCCAACTAAGAGATTTTACTAAAAAGCTTAAACTGTCATGGTTTTGAATAATTGTTATGCTGTCACCATCTTGTTTCTCCTCCCCACTCCTTCCATTTAGAAGGGTTTATTTATATTTTTGTATTTTCTGCAGTTTTTATATTTTTGTAATTCTTGTTCAGCAGTTCAGCATCAACCTGCCAATCCAATGGAATCAGAATTTAACAGACAAGGTTGATAATCCTAGTTCCTATTCTTCAGAACTCAGACATTATTTCTGGGGTTGCATCCCAGTTGCTATGACAATTACAGGTTTATCAGTCAGTCACAGCCTTGTAGCTCATGGCTAAATTACACATGCAGATGCCTTTGAAGATGACTCAGATGCTTCAGTTATTCCAAAATCCTCTGCTAATTGGCTAAAGGGAGCTACCAATGTTCTTCTATATCCAATTCAAAAAGCTGGTTGTCATCTTTTTAGTCCTATGTGTCTTGGTTCCTTGGGTATCTCCAAGACCTTCTCTCCAATCAAGAGCTGTCCAAACCTCTACATTCCTGCAGGAAAGTAATACTGAGAATCCTCATCTAGGTGAAGTCAAGGTAGTGAGAGCTTAACAATATGCTCCCTGTAGCTGTCCCCACACTCTGAAACACCTTATCCCACACTGCCTTACCTACTGCAAATTACTTAAAAATTACCTATTGTGCTGAATGTTCAGGACCTCATGGCAAGAGGCTGCTACTTGGATAGTTACTTTTTACTTCTGTTTTTACTCTTGGTATCATTTCTGTGGAGCAAACTCCACAACTCTTACTTCTGTAAGTCCACAGAAATACAGTTAATCAAACTGTGTCATAAATTAATAAACAGATGTTCCACTTCTGCCTATTAACTGTTTTTCCACACAACATGGTATGGCTGGCCAATATAACACCATGTAGTCAAGATTTCATTTCCTACAATGTTTAAAATTGGAAGATTACTTAAAATATTTAAGTGGGCATGTTTTGTCCCTGTTTTTTTTTCCTTCCTGTATAATAAAACAAATAATAACAACAGTATTTGGATAATAATCCTTTCCATACAGACAGAAATATTTTGTTTTCTTGGCTTTCTATACATGGACAATATTAGGGTTGGACAACCCATTTTTCCTGAGGTGCATGCAACTTCCAGGACCTCATTTGAAGCCCCTCAAGTTCAGAAGGTCAAATTTGCAGCCACTGACCACTTAAAAGCTACTAATATTTGGACAGTATCCACATGCAAAATTTACCCAAATGTGCCTTTAAAATCCAGTATTGTATATCAATGTCTTTATAGCAAACTGTTCAGTTTTGTTCCTTACATGGCATTATGCGTAGTCTAGGAGTTTTTTGAGCAATTCAAAAGTCAGAACCCTGAAAGCTTGCGATGTAATCATAATTTTCAAAAATTTGGCAAGGACCAGTGGTTCTGAAATGAATCACTAGCACACTTTGTAGGCAATAATTTTTGCAGGTTGAGTACATTTGGAGAGCTAGGACAGGCAAGTTTGTACCTTTTTCCATTCTCTTATTACATTTTCTGCAAGCTTTTTCTAATCAGGAACCTTGTTTTACACTAACTGCATTCTTGATAGATGGATGTGACTATGGTGTGAAGACATATTACAAGGAACCCTGTTGTGCAGATGTGTAGAGAATATAACTCTGTCTGCTTTATGTTTGTTTTAATACCGTCATCATTATTCAAAAAAACCTACTTGGTTGCAATGGCTGATTTAGGCATCACATTTTGGATTATAAAAATTAAGTGAAAAATGAATATTTCTCCTGAGTGTTTTCCAATATTCTGCATTGGAGCGTGGAGCTCTACTTCTGATCTTTTACAACCCTGCTTTCCTATTAATTGGTTTCAATAGGGCACTCATGTGGTTGGTGTTTTTAGAGGATTGGAATGATGTGTGACTGGGGTCAATAGTTTGTATCAGGGAAATGAACCACAGTTTATTATCAACTCACTGGATATAAATTTGATGTAACAGGATAACTGAATGATACGTGTGGTTTGCTTGTATGTCTTCAGGAGCAGGACAAGATAGAAGATTATATTTTGCCATTGAATTGACTTTACCTTGGATAAATAAACTTGATATTCTTCCCAATTTGTCATGTAGCTCCCTGATAGATTGATTGATTCATATTTATATTTCCATCTATCTCACAGTCAAGTGATTCTGGGTGATTTACAGTGATAATATATAATTTTAGTAACATATAATTATTAATATATAAACAATAATAAGCTATCTTATCATCTTAACATTTACTTATGACAAGGGTGCTCTAGATAACTAAAAATACATGTTTAATTCCCTATGTGTACCCCTGTGTTTCTACACATGGAATTATCTGCAGTAACATGTCCAGAAGGTTTTTTGAAGTAGACAGAAATGACTTCTTCATATAAAACCATATTTCCAGTGGTTTTAAACATTACAAATTCAGATATAGATTTTTTTATTTACAACCAAATCAATTTTTCACAGGATAGACAGACAGTCCTTTTGTTCTATATTCTGACTTTGAAAAAAACTTTTCATGTTTCCAATTCAAAAGTCTGCACATTTTCCAGGAATACTGAAACAAGACTGGTTCTAGCATTTAATAATTAACTCATTATTTTTTTTGCACTATTAATACAAAACCATATTTATCTATCTAGAGATCAGGCCCTGTAAAATCCCACTGGCTTACATTTTAGTAGAACCATACAAAGTCTGCATTGCATACCTTTGAATTGCTTCATTGTTAACATTCTATGGGTCCAGCTACTTCATGCAATTTACTCAGACATTAATCCTACATATTTCTCAAATAGAATCTGTGCTGTTTTCTCAGTAGAATGTAATTCTGCATAGTTAAGAACAGGGTTGAGCTGTTAGATATGAAGCAAAAAAAAAGACATTTATCTTTTTCAAAAAAAAATAAGTGCTGTTGAATCAGTCTTGACTTCTAATTACTACAAATACAAGTCCATACTGTTTTAATTTAATTCTTAGATTTGGTATGGCTGCTCACTCCTGAAGATTCTCGGTGGCTTATAAAATCTCCCTTGCAATAGACAACCAATTAAAGGGTCCCAGCAATAGAGGGACCTATTTAGAGAACCAGATTTACCCCAAGCCTGGAAACATTTTTTGTGGCAATATTTTCAGAAGTTGTTTGCCCTTGTCTTCTTCTTCTTAGGGCTGAGAGTGAGGGACTGGCCCAAGGTCACCCAGCAGGCTTCATGCCTTAAGGTAGGACAAGAATTCACCATCTCCCAGGTTCTAGCTGGAGTCTTATTGGTTATAACCAATAGACCAAACAGGCTCTCTGCAAATACATTTTTTTTCCCAAAAAGCTATTAATAGAAAGGAATGTGTTAGCACTTGTTCAACATTTTCAGAATGTGAGCCATTAGAATATCAGGTGTATGATGATAAAATATAGCCTCATCTTGCTGTTGTCAAGTCTTGAAAATAAATAATTTCTTGCAGATCACTAAGATTATGTCTTGATAAAAGCTATTTATGAATTCAAGACCATGATTGTGCATTGGGTTTAAAGAGTCCCGAAAGGCAATACCCAGTCCAACTACTAGTATGGAGGAAACAACAGAGAAAAAGGGAAGGGAAGGGAAAGGAAGGGAAGGAATTTGGAAAATGAGCTAAAATGTCTTCTGTTTCCTCCCCTTGAATGAAGTTCATTTGTTGACAGGACTACAGTTTCACTGCAACTCTTTATATTTCAAGAGGAATCCAGAAAATCTGTTACAGACTTTTGGGTTTTTAAGCATAGAACGGTGACAGCAAAAAAGGGTCTCCTTGTAGTAGTTTTTTGCTTTACCAGGTTCTCCCTCGGGGTCTTTTTGCCTACAGCAACATCTGGTAATAAGCAATGCTTGTCTTTAATATGAAATGAGAATTTTAGATTCCTCTTCCCCTTGATCATCATAATGTGTTTTGTGGATTTTTCATAACAGGTATAGAACCAGCTGGATAGTGTTAACATTGAAGAAGAAGATAGTGTGTGTTGGATACATTAAAGCATGTCAAAAATAATCTAATAACATGATAACAAAAAATTCTACTATTGTGCCCGAGTGGAGGTGTTGTTGTTATATTCACAGTGTGCAGAAACACAATCCAGCTGTTTTCTATTGCAAAATTATCACTTTGTGCCCTTGAATATGCTTGGAATTAAAGTTGGGTCCTTCCACACCACTTATTTTCCCACTCCCAATATTTCCCATTTCTGCCAGTTCAGAAATGTCAGGAAGAAGGAACAAAATGATATGATTCAGTCATTGCCTTCCACTGGGCTCTTCCTGGAAGGAAACATCAGTTTCAATCTCTGTTCGATGAAAAAACTGAAAGGAAGACACTTCTAAAAAAGAAACTAAGCAACCTTGAACTTTACAAGAAGCTTGTCCTTGTGAAAAAGTGGTAGAAATTGACATGAGTGGATAGCTGTCATCTCTCCATTTCTTTTAATGATCTTTTGAAGACTTTCAAAGTATTTGAAAAGAAATTAGAAGTCCACTGCTTTCAAACGGGTGCAGAATTATCATCTAAAAATCACCACTGTTTTGACCCTTGGTCTTTAGAGTGGAGCTTTTGAAAACCTACTTTAGTGGTACCTTTTTTTTTCAAGTCTGCAGTGACCCTGTTTTTATTCAATTATTCAAGAGAATAATTATTCAAGTCTATCTTAAAAAAAGAGAGAATTATTCAAGTCTCCCTTAAATAGGATACAAGCAATACATGTAAGGCTTTGCTTCCTCCTCTGATAGATTCCCATTTTGATTTAAAAAAATCAGCAGTTCTTTCTCTTATAACTTGAAGTTGCATATCCAACAGGATTTTCACATTAAATCCTGTGATACAACAATCTTATCAGTGGAATCTGGAGTTTTAAAAAATGCTTATTCTTAGTGCATAAAATATTTAAATTCTTCTCGATACAAATGGTAACTAATTGGTCTTTGAGGAATGACATTTTCACAAATGGTCAATGACCATTGATTTAGCTTGATAACAAGTAGTAAGACCAACTATATAATTTTACTGGTTGCCTACATGAGCCCTTTTTTTGTTGTTGTTGCTCATGCTGATTTTATGGCATAAATAAATCTGGTATTTCTGGAGATCTCTCTCTCCACACAGCTAGCTAATAATGTGTTACTTGATTAGGAGGCATTTTATGAAGAACAGAGAGTTCTACACTTCACTTGCACCACACTAATCCCACTGGAAAGTATTAGCTGTTTGTTCAGCCTTAAATTAATTGCTTCCCATCTTGACTTGCCCAGAAAGTGACTATATTGTATATATCTCTGCATGATAGGCACATGTGATTTTGCATTGGTGTAAAAAACAGAAATTGGTTCAAAATCATGAAACCTTCAATTGGTTCGAAATCATGAAACCTTCAAAAGGGATAAAGGCTTTTTCCTGGCCAGTTTAGAACTGTCAAGTTATTTCCAAAGAAGCCAACAAATGCAATCGACAACACTGAGAAGGGAACTGGTGAATGGTTTAAAAGCTTCACTGAAACCATATTTATCTCCTAGCACAAATGATTCCAAAGTGTCAGGAAGAAAATCTGCACACTACATCTTTGCTTTTATCTGGGAACATCTCTGAGAATGGATTAACCCAGAGAAAATAGGCAAACTTGGCAGTTTGAAACTCTTTTCATTGTCTTTGATTCAAAGTTGTTCCCAGCTTTTTCCTTTGTGACAGTAATGATTGTGCCCCCAGACAAAAATATAAGAATAATTAAGAAAAACCTGTTTGTTTTTTTATTTAGTCTTAACTGAAGGGAAGAAGTTAAGTGATTTCAAGTCTCCCACCTTTTAATCTTCCCATAAGATATTATATTGGGCTGTGTTTCTCTAAAAATATTTCTGCCTTTGCACTAACAGTTCTCATCATTTCTCTTGCTCATTTCTAACACAAAGTTCATTGTACTGAGCAGAGATAAAAGACTAGTCTGCCTTCTTTAAAGCAGAGTCTGCTTTGATGCTGATGGCCTGTGTGACTTAGGGCTGCACCACTATTACAAAATCAGAGTGAACATAGCACAGATGCATGATAACTGAATCGCATTTTGAGCTATTTTATGTGGGTCATGATGCATATAAAAAAGGGAGCTTTGATTGAATGGTTGTAACTGCCAGCTTGAATTGTTTTGCCCCCCTGTGTATCTCCCTGGCTTTTCAGTGGTGTGAGTGTGTATAGGAATGCACTGTATACATATGTGCTTGTTGCTGATTTTTGATTTTGTAGATAGATAGATTTCATTGTGTTTATTATGTGCACAAATTCTTCATCTCATCTTTTTCATTAAATACAAAGAGATTTCATGGAACATGACCAAAAAAACATTAACTGTAACCAATTGCAATACATATTAATAGAAAATTGTGTTTGTTATAAATCTTAAAATGTTTGTACATATTTTACTCTTTTTCTTCATAGAGAGTTGAATTCCTTAGATCACTGTATAGTTGGCTAATTTTACTGTATTTTACCCACTGTATATCATACGCTCTAAAAAGGAGTTTGTGTGGCATTTGTATTAAAATGTTTTCCAATGGGTTACAATGAATTTACATATAAAGTAAATCATATGGAAACAATGGGAAGTTATTTTTTGCTTTCCAGATATATAGTACTTTCTTCTTGGTCCTCAATTTTGGATGATTGTGGTTTTTCACCATGGTGCCTTTCACCACTCCATTTCTTCACCTCATTTCTGTGCTCTCATTTGAAATCCATATACCTCTTATTTTATTTATTTCCTGCCTCTGTTATTTTTATAAAAAAATGCAAGGTAGTGAACATATCCAACATAACTTTCTCCTTGTATTTTCCCCAGAACAATAACCCTGTGAGGTGAGTTGGGCTGAGAGAGAGAGAGAGAGAGAGATTGGCCTAAGGTCACCAGCTGGCTTTCATGGTTAAGATGGGACTCACAGACTTTTGGTTTCTGGCATGGTTTGGTCTAGTGCCATGAGACCAAACTGGCCTTTGGAACTCCTGCCTTGAAAAGGAGTTTCCTTCCAAGCTTCTGTGGTGTTGGAATCCTTGGCATTTTTGCTCTTCTGATCCTTTTCTTATCACCATTTCACTTTTCTTTTCCCTTCATAGCCTTCATTCCTTTGCCAAATCTCTTAAATCACCATCATTAAATAATACAAGTATGTACACTTTTCAATACTTATTTCAGAACTGTTTAAACCAGTAAGTGCCCTAATTCCATTACCATTCAAAGACAAAATTCCCCCAGTGACTTAAACTTATACCATTAAGATAGATCTATCTCAAGTTGAAAAGTTGGTTATATATTTAATGATATATGAAAAAAAAAGTTTCCCCATGCCAGTATAATACTTTGAGTACTGTGGATGGATTTTTATTACTATGACATCTTAGGACTGGGAACTGATTCTTTCTCTCCTTGTTTTCAGCTTTGTCAGAAAATTTGAAGAACCTTGTAAACAGTTTGGTTCTTGTGTTACATTTGCATCCCACTTCTCCTTTTTCTCCTGGAATTGAGATCCTCACTCTTCAACACTTCCCAAACTATTCACTAGAAGGGTGAGTACAAACTTGTTTAGCTAATCATTGCTCAGACTAGATTCCCACTCTCAGAAATGTTCACTGGCAGATACAAATGCTTTCCTTCAATGTCTGTTATATAAAGTTCTTATATAAAGTGCTTTTTGGCAATTTAGAGTGCTGCAGATACCCAGTCCCTTTAGTTTCTTGAATAAATAATGGGTGATATATTCATCGTGATATAATTCATTGGATCAATAGATGAATATATCATATGTCATGAATATATGATAAAAACCCAGAAAATGGGTAAACTTGGCAACTGAATCAAGTACATTGGTCATTTGGGTGAAGCCAATCGGGGAGGGAGTCAAATTATTCCACCTATTTCTCAAAATTCCCATTTGGACAACAGCCTCTTTTGTGCCAATCCTATCTGTGAATCATCCCAAAACTAGTGCATATGTTTACATTTGTAGAATGCATCTGGAGTCTTCAAAAAGAACTTAAGTGCTTTTTAATTTATTATTTCAGTATATTGTATGTTAGAGTTTACTTGTTAAAGCTATATTACTCTAACCTTGAATACTGAATGCTTTAAAAATAAATTTGGCTAATGCAGGGAAAAAAGTTGCAGGTCACATTATTTCAATATACATTGTTGTTTCCACAGTGATATTAATATGAAGCCTCTTTGGAGCTTTAGGAAAATCTTTCATAAACATTATCATCTTATTTCCAATCCCAATGATATTTTCTTTGAGATCATCCACCCAAGATGATATATTTCAATATGGTATAACATCTATTTGAAAGTTATTTCATGAAACCTTACTCAGGTACAAAGGGTATCCTTGGTGTTTTTGGCATTCCTTGCTTTTATTGAAAATATGCAGACAAAGGTTTAAAACAGTAAGAGGGATCTATGGATTTACAATGCCATACTGAGAATTGATCTATATTGCTTGTTTCCTCTTTGTTACCTAAGGTTTCACATAGTACTATGGCTCCCTAGAAAGAAATGAAATTTCATGAGCTGAATTTAGATGTTCTTCCTCTAATCTACAAGGACATTTCTATTACTGTTCCCAGATTGGCAGTGACTTGTGTTTTTTTAATACTCAGCCACCAAGTCAACAAGGTCCTTCAAGATATTCCTGTTGGCAACATGGTAAAATATGAGCTAAAGTTTTTATAGCTAATTGGTGGACCATACCCAAGGAAGTCATCACTATCTCAAGAGTTCATTAGAAAATTCAACTGAGTAGAAATAATAAGTGGGAGCTGCTGGATTCAGTCCTTGTCTCTGGGTCGCATTCATCATATCATTATAACATAGAATTTTGCTTCTTCGTAAATGAGCTTGATCAAAGTATTCAGAAGATTATTTATTTATCAAATTTGTTAATATTTAAAAATTGTTGTAAAATTGTCAATGACACAGTTTATCAAATTAATGTGGCTGCTTTCCATTTAATGGTGTACAATTCTTGGTGATTCTGTGGACCAGCTTGCTCAACATTTTCTGATCTTCTGTGGATTGTTTCAGTTGTTTTATGTTCTGTCTTAAATGTGTTGGCTTGGATGGAGTCCAGTTGTGTTTTTTGGCAGGAGGAAATGTCAGGGCTGAAGGATGGACTGAGAGTTTGAAAACATGAGGAAGATGGAGGCGAAGCTTAAATTCTGTTGCCAAGAGAACTGTTTGGAGATATCCAAGAAGTCAATGGAAGCAACAAGGAAGCTATCTCAAGATGATGGCCTAACTAGAACTTTATGGAGAAAAAGAATTAATAAATCCCAGCAATTCCTGAGCACACATTTGATTCTGCTTCTTCTCTTTTAAAAGTCATCCCCATTCCTTTTCTTCCACCCCAGCCTCTTATTTTGCTTGAAATTCTTCAAATGCACATAAGGATGAATTTTCCCTGTTCAAGAATTTAATTTACTTGAACAGAGCAGAATAAAATGAAATAACTCCTTTTTTTCCAGAGCCCTTTCAGACACATTTTAAAAAAATGAAGTTTCGCAGTAGTGCTAATTATGGTCAATAATAATATGATTGTTTTCCATTAGAAATAGTCCAATTGAGTTGGATTCACAGTGTTTGGTTGATTTGACTTCTTTGTTCAGGATGATTGCTTGGACAGGAACATAAAAGAAACTTAGATGAAAATTGATCCAAGCTAAAACTTACTACAAGAGAATTGTAGTGATACTGCTTGTAATATATGAAACGCTGCTTTCTGCTCTAGATTCCAAGGCATCATTAATGCGGATTCTCTGCAAACTAATTTAAAAATAAAGAACAAGCCTTAGCAATGGGTTTTCTTTTCCTTGCCATGTGGCATGGATCCCGCCTCCTCTTGTTAGCACTGGCCATTACTGGTGTTGAAGTGATAGTGTAACATCGGCACTGATTCTGTTGCATCTTTGCTAATGTTTTCTAGGACACATCTTAAATCAAGGTTGCATGTTTGCTTTAACTTACTTTTAAATGAAGGTTAGCACTTATGGAGGTTATTGTGGGATCTGGTCGCAACACTGATAAAAGAAAGAGGGGCAACCAAGTTTGACATAGGATTTGCAAACCACAGTTTACAAACTGGGAATCTAAAACAGTAATTTGGTTTCTTTTTGTGCATTGCACTAAGCAAGTATGTAGCCTATTTGACTTTGACTAAGCATGCTGTGTGAATTGTCAAATGTAATTATGGTTTATATCTTAACATGGTGCTTTAACTAGGACATGGTTATTGTTTTAATCAATCCGTGGTTTAAAGAAACAATGATTTAACATATGCATCCTATTGTCCTGGAATGTACCTATCAATTTCAGTAAAGTTAGAAAACCTTGTTAGCTTTTATTTGTTAATTATTTTAATGACTGGTTTAAATTTGGGTTTTAGTTTTATTTGTATTGCTTCTGTTATGTTTTGTAGTGTCACCTTTGTTGCTGTGAGCTGCCTTAAGTGTTGTAATAGACTAACAAATAAATAGACTAAAATTGTAGTTTAAGAGCTATGTTCCCTCCCCTCCTCCCTTCCTCCCTCTCTCCCT
>JANHZU010005355.1:112680-130276 GCA_032468055.1 Acrochordus granulatus | reverse complement strand
TTTGTTTGTCCTGATTCTTCTAGGATTCAATTTCATTGGGTTGAAATGAAATTGTACTGGTTGTGCTAGTTTTTGGAAGGGGAAAATAATTTCTCCTTGTCCACTCGATTAATGTCATGCCTTCAGTATAGCCCTCTCTTATTTGCCTCCTGTGTAGAAATCCACAAATGTCACATTTAATTAGTCTCATGCTGATTTAAAAGTTTCTTAAATTATGTTGATGTAGTAATATGATTATATATATATATATATGAAGGTAAAGGTAAATATTTCCCTTTTCAATTGTGTCTGACTCTAGGGGACAGTGCTCATGTCCAATTCAGAGCTGAAGGAGCCAACATTATCCAAAGATGCTTCCGTCATGTGGCCAGCATGACTATATGGCAAGAGGCATGGAATGCTGTTACCCTCCCATCAATTTAGGTGGCACCCGTTTATCTCTTTGCATTTTGACATGTTTTCGAACGACTAGGTTGGCAGGAGCTGGGGCAAATAACAGGAGCTCATCCCATTACGTGTGTGTGTGTTTGTGCGTGTAAAATCCTCCAATGTCAGATTAAGGAACTAACCATTCCTGCATGGAAGTATGGTGTATCTCAGAAACCCAGAATAAAATATAACTCCTGGGTTATCAGAGTTGGAATAGAAAGACAAGAGAATATCTAGGCCTCTAAACTGTACATGAGGATAATGGGGTAGCATTTTGCCTTTTTAGCTGATTTTCTCTAAGAGAGGAAAAATAGCAATTTTATGCCACAAACCTATTGTGTTAATTGAAAGAATATCTCTGCTGCTAGCCAAAGTCATTATCCATAGTGCTTTCTTGCCTATTATCCTCTCTGTGGGACAACTCTTCACCTGCATTAAGGAGAGCAAGGCTAAGACAGGGAGAGCAGATCAAATAATTGGCCCCCGATGCATTTTTTTCCTGATCGTTGCCTTGTTTTGCCATGAGGAACATCATCCGATGCAAAACTGTCACAAAGAAGCTGAAGGTTGTAAATGGGAAGCTTTATTTATTTGTCCAAATAATAATTAAGTGTTTTGAAGAACAGAAAACTTAAATCAGGTTATTTGACTGAACAGATGCTTAAAAAATCAGAACATCTTCCTTCCTTTTGAAGGAAAGAATGATTTTGGTCTGTCTGGGTGTTGCAAGTTGCCCTTGGCAGCACTCACAAGTAATGCTTTAGCAGGGAAGTGAGTTAATTATATTTATGAGAAATCTAAATCAGTTTTTCAAAATTGAATTCTCTAACCCTTAATAAAATCTCCCCCCTGCACAACTGGCAGCGGTTTATCACAGGGCTCCTAGATATACGGGAGTTAATAATGACTCTATCAAAATTAATTTCAAAGCACAAAAGATCTGATTTATTGCAATGTATCAACCTGCATTCCTTTGTGATATGAAAATTCCCTGTCCTGTAAAAGGTCATAATTTAATAATCATTCTCTTATTCACATTCCCATTAATTCAATCCTGCCCTTTACTTTGGAATGGAAAGACTGCAAGTACACAAAACTGTGTCCTGTGCAATTTTTCTAAGATGGTGTGTACAAGTAGAACAAATAAGGCAAGTTACACTGAAGCTAAGCAAGCTGGAAACAAGGCAATTTTTATAGCTAATAATCAGTGCAAACTGTGTTAAAACCTTGGCTGGTAGGTCAGGATTCCTTTTTCTATTGTTAAGGGCAGAGATTTATGGCATGATTCAGATTGTTGTTTTGATTCATAACACCAGAAAGCTTCAGCTTAAGACATCATCTTGAGTTATCAAATGGAAATTTCGGGGGGGAGATGATCATTTGGCTCATTCACAGAAGAGACTGATGGATTATTTTGATTTGACAATAAGATCTGGATGCCCAGTTTAGTAAAGTTTGTTTCTTCATTTATTAAATGTGTACTGTATGGCCACCCATTTCAAGGACATATTCTGGGAGGCTAGTGATAGTGATTATATGTAATTAAAACCAAGACTGATCAAAGCTTGCAAATAGGATCAATCTTGGTTTTAATTACATATTAAAAGACATATTGGAAAAAATGTTTAGGCAAAAAAGAAATTAGAAATGTAAGAAAAGATCACATTAATGCAGACAGCTAGAATTATTTGAGGATATTAGAGCTGGTTCAGGACAATATGGAGGAAAAAAGTAAAATAAGGGTGCGAAGATTTCTTTTCTTCTTTGAAACAGCAGGTCTGAAAATTACGATCCATTCAGTCAGCCTCTCCAACATTTACAGCAGTATTTCTCAGCCTTGGCACCATTAAAATGTGTGGACTTTAACTCCCAGAAGTCCCCAGCCAGCATGCATCCTGGGAGTTGAAGTGCATGCCCGCTGGCTGGGGAGTTTTGGGAGATGAAGTCCACATATCTTAAAATTGCTAAGGTTGAGAAATGCTACTCCAGATGGCTTGGACTCCAGTTCCTGTCATTCCCAAATTTCATGACTGGGCAAAGCTACAACAGATATGTGAACCCACAACAATATTATTTCACTGGGCATCCAAGAAGACCTATGAACCATTTCTGTTTTGAAGCGAGTTATGTTATTGCTGCCTTTAAAAATCACTTGCCTCTAAATTGCTTATATTTAAGTCTGTCCTATTATCTGACTATTGTGGAGAGAACCCAACCTTAACCATGGATACAGTCAATTTTACATGGCATGAAATACATTGTAAATTGGTTTTACAGGTTATGCTTGCTAGATTTATAAGCAAAGTATAAAATAAAAGCATGAACCTTACTACATGTTTGAGAGATAATAGAATTTGATCATAAAGCATTTGCTAATGCAGCAGAGATGGATGGAGAATTGCAGAATTTGCACAGTAGCTGACATTTTGACTTTTTTAACCCTTCTTGTGGGAGACTATCTGAAATGTCATGGCATTGTAAGTGAGAATGAAAGCAGCAGATGTTACTTAAGCCCCCTTGTCACATTAAAGCTTTGATATGCTGATATCTTCTGCTGTGTGTCAATCGGTTTTTGCAGTTTCATCCCAACAACTTAGACATTTATGTTCAAGGCATAAATTTAAATCTTATTTTAGAATGCTGGAATATACTTTTAAAAAGTACTGAGTCACTTACAGTGAAAAAGAGAGATTTCATTGTAACTGACCTGAAAGAAAATCTTCAGTTTTTAGGATAGAGAAAGAATAATTTGCACATATGTGGCCAAAGACAGTTGCAAAAAGCATTTCTCCCTTTGTTGAAGAACAACACACACACGCACATACAGACCTAGCATTTCTATGATAATTTATGTGAGCTTACTTCTCCAGTTACTGAATCTTATTAGGTTTCACTTAAAGAGCAACTCTTTAGAGCAGTGAATTTTTCTTACAGGATTCTCCTGATGGGCCACATTACAGTTATCAAAACTTCCACCTAGCCTGTCAGGGTATTTATCTCCATTATTAACTGCTTGCTATAACTTTTGTTATGTCTAATCCTCTCTTTATTACTTCATTTTAATTTGTTACTATTCTGTTGTTATTTTATGATATGTTATAGGTTATGTGTCAGGAGCAAAAGACCAGGCCAGATGTTCCAGTTCAAGCGAACAGATTTATTTGGTCCTGTGTAATTACAAGAATTTGCCCAACTGACCATTGAACACCCGCACTACTAAGATAAGTTTCAATGGCTGTCAGGAGGAGTTGGGCTTCTTACACTTGAGACTGCATAGAGATTCAAGACTGATTCCCCACTTCACCCTGACTCCATCTTTCTTCCTCCACATCATGACCCATGGTTACAATAATACACTTATTTTCTTACTATATTTAAATGCATCTTTCCACTGGATCTAGAGATTTCACTTAATCATAGGACCAAATCAGACCTTGTGATCTCTAATAATACCTAAATTTTCCAAAAACCTATTTAAACCAGAGTTGATTTTGAACTCTCTAGTTTATCAGCTTCATTGAATGACCCTAGAGTCTAATTTTAGGATAAAAAAAGGAGCTACTTGTTTTGAGAAGTCTGTTCATCTAGATGATACCAATTTCAGTATAGAAATGCTATCATGCACCAGTATTAAATAATTACAAATCACTATTTATCAAAAGATAATTAATTGGATGTTACATACAATCAGCTGGTCAAAACCCTATGCAGGGATAAAATGTAGACACTCAGTATTACTGTTCACTGTTGCATCCAATTCTGGTCATCTCAATACAAAAAAAGATGCTTAGGCTCTAGAAAGAGTGCAGAGAAGAGCAACAAAGATGATAAGGGGCCTGGGGGCTAAATCGTATGATGCATGGCTAAGGGAACTAGGTATGTCTAGCCTAACAAGAGAAGCTTAGGGGAGGCATGATAGCAGTCTTCCAGTACTTGAAGGGCTGTCATGGGGAAGAGGGTGTTGATTTAGTCTTTTTAGCATCTGAAGGCAGGACAAGAAACGATGGGTGGAAACTAGTCAGAGAGATCCAACCTGGAAATGAGGAGGACTTTCCTGACAGTGACATGAATATATGACCACAGAAGGGTCTTTGGACAAGGTGGGTAGGAGATGGAGATGAGTACCTTTCCCTAGAGTCAGACATGACTGGCAGGGGAAACCTTTAACTTTTACCTTTTTTTTCCCCTGACAGTGAGAACTATTAAGCAGTGGAACAAGTTACTCCCAGAGTTATGGGTGCTTCACTGCTGGAGGTTTTCAAGAAAAAAATTGGACAATGATGGTATAAGAACTCCTGCCTAGGGCAGGGGGTTGGATTAGAAGATCTCCAAGGTCCCTTCCAGCCCTATGATTCTATGATTTCAATTATTGGTAAGTGAGCACACTTTTATCCTCCATTTATGATGTTTGTATGTAGCCTATTGATTTCACATTGCAGAACAGCTATTGTATACCTTGCATCACAGCTTTGTTTGTGCTTTCTCACCAAGCAGTTTTGCATACCTTAAATTATACAGCTGAATTTCCTTTGTACTTTTTTTTTTAATCTTCTAACATGGATGTGTGTATGAAGTCCTAAAGAGCAATGCTCAGTTGGACACCATCTTCATCTAGCTTTGCCTTGTTAATTAACATATAGTAGGAACAAAATCTTCACTTGGCTTCTTGCAGCTTGGTTATCTAATTTTCTTTAGATAATTTGATCTTTAGAGCCTTTGTCTGTCATCCACATTCTCAAATACCATACCTTTCCCTAGAGGTGGAAAAGTAAAAATGGAAAGAAGGGCACTGTTCTTTCAGCTCTTTAAGTTAAAATTAGGATATTTTTCTCATAGTTTTATATATATTCTCTTGAAACCCAGTTTCTATTGGTCATGATGTCACTGCCAGACTTTTCAGAAATCCTGCGAAAGCAGTTACTTTTTAAAATAATATTAACCTATCTTTCAGGCAAAAAATGGCACAGATTGTTATTCCTTTTAGACGGAAATACTTGACTTGGAAAAGTCAAGTATTTTTCATGAATATACTTGTTTTACCAAATTAAGCAGACAAAAATGTCTTTAGATTCTATTTTTAAAATTGATGTTACCTTTGTATTCTCTCCTTTATTTTTTTTAATTGAAACTGAACTATTAAATACCCAAAGGGGGTATGCAAAAGCTTTTGAAAATTTGTTTTGGCTCTTGAGCTGATTTCACTAGGCAGACATTTTCCAATTTTTCTCTATGATTTTTACTCATTTTGGTATGGAAATTCCAGGACAATTGTGAATATAAATCATTAGCCAATTATTATTGTAGCTGTTGTGGTGATTGAAGGTCATGTTAGATTAGCCAAGAGATAGACATGTATGAGATGGGTTTCTTATCACTTGCCACCCTCAAACTTAAATGCAAAAACAAGATAGTTTCTGTGTAAAAACAATTTGAAAGGTCAGTGAAGATAGCCAGCAGTTTTCAAATTGTTAATAATCTAGCAAGTAATCTAGAATCTTTCAGTATAAGCACAGGTCAGGGATATCCTAGATCTTGAAACTATTTATGCTGTATGAAAAGTTCCTAGGTTCATACCAGCTAGCTTCTTGGACAGAAGAACTTGAGGAAAGTGCAGGGAGACAGGCTAGACTGAGAAACTGTGGAAAAAATCTTGGAAGAAGAGAATGGCCAGGTTGCTCCTGTCAAACTTTTAAGAAAATGGCATGAATATTTCTATATACATCTATATGAAGTCCTCAAGAGTGATGATCAGCTGTAGAGCATCTTCATCTAACCTTGCCTTCTCTACGGTTAACATACATAAGGAACAAAATCTTATGGATTTGGCTTTTTTGATTCACTTTGGATCTTGCAACCTGGTTTATTTCCAAGTCTTAAGGAATTTCTGAACTTCCATCTGTGATCCACAATCTCAAAGATCACACTTTTCCCTGAACCCCTAAAACTAGTCTTTGAAGGCTTGTGTGCAGTTCCAAATGATTGGTCTTCAAGCTTTAACTCAAAACACTGAGGACTTTTCAATTTTTCACAGTTGAGGATTTTTATTTTCTGTTTGCTGGAGTGAGCTGAAAAATGGTTCCCATAAAATATGCAAATTTGCATGCCACTTCCCCCCCAAATAAGATTGGACTTTAGTTGCTAGAATTTTTTTATGTGTTGGTTGTCAAGGTATGGGATTTAATAAAACATACTTGTGACTTCATGATTGGAATATCTTACCAGAAGCATGTACTTGGGCAAAACATCACCCAGGTATTTACAGGTGTTATAAAGATTACTCATAATTAGCAGATAACACATACACCAAGAGTTTTAAAAAGGGGAGGGGACAAGAAAAAAGCTGGAATTATCACCAGAGGAGAAATCAATTTGACTCCAACTAAGAAAGTTTTGAAATCAGATTTGGAAAGTAGAAGATGGAGTAGGGAGGAAAATGCCACAAGTAGAAAGAAAATTGATTTAATTTTTATTTGTTAAATGTATGTACCTCCCATCTCACTGCTGAAGTGACTCTGTGTGCTGACAAAATTAGAAATATTTCTAATCAAGCTCACTGGGGCTGTTCAAATCCTTCATCCCCAAGCTGGATCTGGCTTCTGTTTGAAGAATGTTTGGATTCACATGTGTAATCCAATTTCCAACCACATTTCACCTATGTAATACTTTGCTGCAGCTATTCAGAAATAATAACACAGGTTACAACAAGATCTGAAGGATTAAGGTCTTCCTGTCACTTTAGCTCACCCAAGTATGGCTTAAGCTTCTGTGCTAGACTAAAAAACAAACAAACATTTCAAGGCAGAGGAAATGTGGATGAACTTACGTGGACATAAGACATCTTCATGAAAACAATGGGATTAGTGCTGACTTGTGAAACTGAGTGTATCTGGTTGGAGGAGGCTGGATTTTGTCTTCCTTTGAATGCCTTGAAATACAGAGCTTATTAGATGGTCACAAAACAACCACTGTGACAGTTGAAATCTCTGCAATAGCTTTTCCTGTGTGACAGAGGCCTCTTTCTCATACGACAATTTGGTTGGGACACTTTCTGACGAGATCCAAATTATTCATTGTGAGGCTTATATGGGTTTCCTTTAAATACCTAAAAAAATTTTTTTTTTGTTTTCATATTTCTGACCCTTTGCCATATTGACAAAAAATCCAACTTTCTCATCAAGGAGACAGAAAGTACCAAACCACGTAAAAATTGTTTCAAGGAGAGTTGCAATTCTATTTGCTGGCTTGTATAAATTATACATGAAAGTTCCCCTATAAAGATAAATAAAGATGAGCTATTCAAGAGAGAAAAGTGGGGGGAATATAATTTTCTTCCTCTTTTCCTCTTGATGTACAGTATTCTGGATTTCCTTTCTTTTCCTTCCCTTCCCTTTCCCATTCCTTTCCAACAGGTATCATGATTTGAAAACTAAAAGTATAGCTTATCCTTGATTTTTTTTTCAGCAAGAGAACAAGTTACTTTCTATTACCCCTACAAATATGTCAAGAATGTTTGTAGCTCTAGTACTATCTCCATGTAATTTGTTTAAGCTACAGTTTAGAGGACCAAAAGAAAGGAGGAGGAGGAGGAGGCATCTTTCTTTGTCTGCAACTTGTCTCTCAAGTTTCTCTTAACCATATCTTGTCATTGTGCCAAACTAACAAACATTATTAGAGGAGCCAGTTGTATTTCAAAGTGCTGAGATTTATAACAGTTAAGCTGCATGCAAATGAAACATGTGATGAACATAGATCTTAATATACTGTATGTACAGGATGTAGATTCCAAGCAAAAGCTCCTTTCAAAACATGGTATGGAATCATTGGCTAGATTACAAACCTCTCTCAAGAGGTGGTGGGTGTCAAGATTAGATTGCTCATACATATTCATCACTTGGTGAGTGCTGAGTTAAATGACCATTTATATGCATAAATGAGCTTTTTCAGATTTAACAGTGCAGATTGGCTTTGCAAGATACCGTGTGCTGCTTCAGAACCAATTTGGCTTCACTGGACAGTTCACAAATGGTATCTCAGTATTAAGTATATGGTTCACCCAGGCATGAGCGAGGAGCCATCTGATTCCTAGTTAAGGGAAGGTTTGTGGCTGAATCTGTGAAATGAAATTGAAAATTGCCTCTGAGATGATATGAGGAAGGCACCTTGCAGGATGAAATGGTTTGGGTATTTCAGTGTGTTGGGTGGGAGGAAGAAAGAGTGAACAGATATTATAACAGATATATAAATGTAGCACAATGGAAACTTATCCCACCTTTTTAGAAGCAAACAGTCTGGATAGTTTCTTATAACATCTGCTGGTTAACAAAATATGATTCAGCCTTCAAAATGACATGGGGAAATAGGGCCCTGGGAGGGTTTATATCTCCAATTGCTCCTTATATATATTGTATCAAATGTCCATTTCCTTTCTCTCATCAGTTTCTCAGATCCCAGTTCAGTAGATAATCCGCACTGCATCGCTGCATGTGTGTGCAAATATATAACCATACACATGCACACACACATAAAGTATTCCTAATGAGATTGGATTCTTTTCAATAAATAGAATACTTCCAATAGAAGAGAATTTCTTTAGCTCAGGATTGAACTACGGACTCCTTGGTGCCCACTGAGATTGATTGTTTGCATGCGAACATTTCATTACCTAAATAACAACAGTGCTAATAAGTGTTGGATTTGCTCCCTCTTTGTATATAGTAGCTTGCCCTGCTACTGTGTGGTGGGAATGTGGTCTTCTCCTTGATAGTTCCTTGATTAGGATATTGTTTCCTGATTGATTGTGTGGTGATTGATCAATTTACTGATTATCTGGTGATAATCCTTGCTTATCTGGGAGTTGGCCACTGGAGAGGATGTGTTCTGATCTTTTTGTTTCCTTTTTAGCTTTGTTGTTGTCTCTTTTGAATGGTGTGTAAAACTGGTTTATGGCTATGTAT
The DNA here is from genome assembly GCA_032468055.1 of Acrochordus granulatus. Lineage (NCBI taxonomy): Eukaryota > Metazoa > Chordata > Lepidosauria > Squamata > Acrochordidae > Acrochordus > Acrochordus granulatus. Next base: position 120,893 of record JANHZU010005355.1, on the reverse strand, counting down.
CTATTAATGGCTATGTGTCTGAGTGCCAAGTTTCCAGGAACTCCCTAATATTTTGGGGTTTAGCTTGGTCTAAAATGTTCACAAGTTTTCCAGTTGAAACTATGGTTGAGTCTCACTTCTTTCTCTAGGAAGGGAAGGGCTTAAGAGTGATAGCTTTCCAATGTGGGAAAGCAGAACAAAAGAAAGAGACTAACCAAGAGGATCCCTTGAGTGCTATCTCTACTTCTAATTCTCTTAATGGTTGAGAGAATAAGTGATGCTTGGGATTTATTTATACACATATTTCTATGCCACCAATTTCCAAAGACTCTTGGCGGCTTACACAGGTTAGCAATCTATACATTTTTTATGTGTAAACTAATCCCACCCACCCCTGCTGGCCGGTGTGATGTTGCTTCTGGGCAATTTATGTTTCTGGACATGAAATATCATGTACCCAAGGATTGCTAAATCCATTTAATGACATTATTGCGTAAAGATCACAATAACTGAAAGAGGAATCCCAGTGGCTTTCTGTCTATTAGGAATCATATTTGGACCCTGAAGTTCATTAATGCTATGTAAGAAATGATTGTGTCTAATAATTCACCATACATTATTTCTGGCACAGAAATGTTTTCTATATGGTGCTTTATAAGGAATAAGTCTGATCTGAAGGCTGAAGTTTATATGTGTTTTACAGAGAGAAAGAGAGCACAGTCATGAATTGTTTTCATATCTTTAAAAGATGCACTGAATGTGTGTAGGACCAAGACAAGGGTAGAAATTGTTCTGTTCTCTCTGTAGGAGTGATCTGGCTGCTCCTACACTCCAAGAAAACTGTTGGTTCAAATTGCAGAAAGCCCTTATGCCAAAGAGTTTTTTCTCAGCATTCCTATGCTTGAGCCAAAACTATGCACCTTAGACAGCAGCCTAAGTTCACCTCAAAGTTTTAATCAGCAAGTCCTCCCCACAGCAATTTTTGCATGCCACTCTCCCCTTCCCTTTGGACCTGCCAAGACCCAGCATGATCTCTAAATTATTAAATTAGGGTTTCCATGATCATCTGGAGGTCATGGGGCCTAATATATCTTAATGTGATGGAACTGTCAGCCACAATTATCATTGGCAATAAAACATAGTTTTATAGCCCTAAGGACAATAAATTAATGTGTGCAGCCCAAACTGCTGTCGTCAGGGATATTTCTGCATCATTAAGGTTTGATAAGAAAGCTAGGTCTATGCCTGGGTAGTGGAAGGGGGAGGGATAAAGCAAAAATTGGCTTATTTCACTGGTTTGTTTATTTGATGGATTGAACATGGAAATGTTTCTCAGATGTCACTGCACATCTTAGAAAAAAAATCAAGCAAGGACCCAATATAATGTGTTGTTTACAGTTGTCATTTTCTGCTGCTATTCCTTTGCTAGCATTTCTAAAAGGCTTGAAACCTGAATTCCAGGTTGCTTCTCTGCAGAAAAACAATTCCCATTGAATTTGTCAAGATGCTGGCTTTTTCTCAGACCTAACCAACACTATCTCTACGATGTGTTCTGCAGTGTAATGCATTTTAAGATTATAAAATAATTGTAGTAGTTTCTAATATTCTACTACATACAGAGGTAATAAAGGAATAAAGACAGGGATGGATAGCCAAAGAAAGAGATGTGGCTATTGCACCATTGACAGAGATTCTTCAGACAGGAAATGGCTTTTGCACTAACTCAGTGGTGTTGTGAAATCCATCCTTTTATTCTCTGATGCCATGGAGTGAATCAGTGTCACTGAAGAATGAAGTTTCAGGGAAAATGGATATTTTAATATGTCCCCTTTCTCAGCTTATTCTCCTTGAGTGGGGCTTCACAGGGACTGGGTGAAAATATCATAGTCAATGGGTGGTGTCTCATTTTGTGCTGAGCTGGTTTGTTGAATCATGGGATACATCAAAAGCATTTTGGCTTTACCACATGTTATACAAATTCAAAAAGCCACAACAAAGATAAACAATTTCGTGGTTTCGAAAAACTGGATGCTAGAGGACACTAAAGATTTTAGGTAGAGGAAAGCTATACAAAATGAAGCAAAACATTATAACAATAAAAATACTAGAGGAGACTTTTGAAGAATGGAATCAGACAGTAGTAGCGACAATATCAGCAATGAAAGTAGCTATGTCTGCTTCTAGATCCATCTGTCTTTTACCTCCATACATACATATCTCCATCCATGCCTTTGCTTCTATGATTAACACATAGGTTCATATATACATCTGTCCATCCCTCTGCCCACCTGCCCATTTATCCATTTGACAGTCTGTCCATCTGCCCGTCTGCCCATCTAGCCATCCTGTCAATCATCCATATCTCCATCCATTCTTCTGTCATTCCATCCTTCAGTCCATCATTCTGTTCATCCATTCATTTGTCTGTCTTTCTGTCTGTCCACCTGCCTCTCCATCCATCCATCCGTCCTTCCGTCCGTCCGTCTGTCTGTCTGCCTGCCTGCCTGCCTGCCTGCCTGTCTGTCTGTCTGTCTCTCTGTCCTTCTACCAGTTCCATTACTGGTACAGAAACTGATACCTTTATTGAGAGATCTGCACTGCCTATTTGTTGTTTACTAGGCATAACTTAAGGTACTGGTATTAACATTTATGACTTTAAATGGCCTTAAGTGCTGAAATGTATGTCTCATGATAAACGTGCCCAGCTAACTTTTATTTATTAAATTTATAATATGCTGCTAAATTCAAAAATTACTCTTGGAGGCTCACGATAACTCTTTATAACATACTATATTATAAAAAGAAGTATTTTTGAAGATTTCTGTGGGAGAAGCAAGGGTGGATCCAGGGTTAGGAGGATCAGCCTTGAGTCACTACACAATTATTAGCTTTATCTGGGAAGTGCAAGTGTTCGGTGGGCAGTTGGAGAAATTCTTATGACCTTGTAGCTTGAATAAACTTGTTTTGCAATGACTAAACCTGATGCTTCACACCTAACAGTTCCTACCACCTATACCAGAAGCTTGATTATATCTCACATGGAAAAGGGTGTTCTGTGTAGTGTGAAATGCTCTTCATAAGGAGAATACTGCCTCACTGTCTAGTATTTTGAAAACAGCAAAAGCACATCTCTTTCACCAAGAATCGTTCTTTCATCATTTATTGTTGTAATGATGTGTTAGTTCTGGTTTGGGTTTTAATGGAACTTATTCTGCTCTGTTTTAAACTCTAATTTTTGAAAAAAATTCTGTAAGTACCTCAAGTATTGGGATAAATAGAAAGGCAAGGTATAATTCATACATCAGTAATACCATAAATTAATGTGACCAGGGCCATGACAAATGTTCAAAATTGCTAGAGCATTCTCATCATTTTATTATAATTCAAAATTTCTACTATGCAACATTTCCCAGAAGCTCAGTCAAGACACTATGATGAGGAAATTGTGATGAAAGTATGACATTATACATTCATTATAGTTTACAATGAAGTTTTAAAGCAAAAGAAACAAAACAGAAGGCTATCCAGGTCATTTTATGCCTGGATAAGCAAGTCTAATTATCTTGATTACTCATTCCTCTTCCTTTACACTTCCCTACCTTCATTTTTTCAAGGTGGATTTTTTTTTCTCTTTGGAAAGGCAGAAATTTGACAAAATTATTTCTGCAAAAAGAATTGCTTCTGGCCTGATTGACTTGTAAGTAGACTACTGTTTTTAATTATCATTTGCCTCTTGCTTTTGCTACACATCTTTTCTTTCCTTGCTTTCTTTGCATGTTAGAAATATTTCATTCTGTAGCTTGCAGCAACATCTCATCTCATTATGAGCATCTTCATCGTAACCATGCATCTTAATTATACTTGAAACCCCTTGGACTTGAGAAGACTGCTTTATTAAATCAGTTCTGTGCTTCATATGATGTTTTTTTACCATATTAAGTATAACTATGGGGTTTCCTTTAACAACATGCCTTGATTCAGGTTCTTATTGGGCTGGTTCTCCAAATCACATGGTAGCAGAAGATGTGCATCATTCTTTTCTTCCTTTTCCTTGAAATGTATATTTTTAGCTCATCCCTTTAGCAGTTTTGTGTAGTTTACATGATGGATGAAAAATAACATGGGAACAGCAGATATGAAATACAAAGGCTAAAGCATGAGTTTTGAAAAAGCAAAGATGCTCTGATCCTCTTCCTAGGAAAATGGGGCTTTCTACAGTAACAATCAATAATATGGACCATAGAGGAAGCCCACGGCCTGTGAAAAATGCCCCATTGATGAACTATGGGCTGAATTATAGGAGAGTAAAGTAGGTAGTATAGCTTGGGGCCCTTGGTGCTCTGTTAGCTTGGTTGTATCCTTGCAGACATTTCATGACCACACCAAGTAATATCATGAGTCCATTTCATTGGTGTAGGGTAGAATAACAGAATCTGCAAGAAAACAGCCAAGGTCAGAGAGCACCAAGGACCCCACGAGATACAAATAATATACTTCTATTAGTATAGTTTGTTTTTTCACCTTGTGCGAAGCAAAGAACAAGGCTGAGCAAAATATCTGCTTGTTATAAATCAGCATGTGTGCTCTGATATTTTTGCCTACTTTATTTTTAACCAAGATCCTGGAAAGATCTCTACAAAAGTCTTCAAGCATTTCATGAAATTACACAATCCTTGAGCTTTCTTATGATCCAGCTAAGCTGAGGTTCAGGCAAGGATCCTGTAAGACTTCTCTAGGCCTATTCTTAAATCCATTTTTTGGTTGAAGAGAAGATTACCAGAAAGAAGTTTGTCAAGTTTGGGTAAAGTGGGTTACAGATGAGTATTCCCAGTAGGCTTTTACAAACAATTTATGAAGGAGTTGTACAGGTAGGCCATTTTTATTACCTTAACAACTCACTCCATAGGTATCAGAAATGGGCCACAGTAAAATAGTGAGAAGCTCTTTTCTAAGACCAACAAATCAAATGAATTAATACATAAGCAGCTTTTTTCAAGGTTCACTGTCTTGATTGATTGCCTGCTTTTTGGATGAAGCAGTTGCCTGGATTGCTTCTCATCAGCCTGATAGACCATCTGAGCACTTGAAAAGGGATACACAGACAACTGGGATAAAGTATCTGTCTCAGAAGCAATTCTTAGAAGTACATGGTTGATAATGCATCAATAAACAAATTTGCTTTCTATACTTTAAATGGGAAGGTTTGAATACAGTGATGATTTAATCTATAATATGAGCCCAAGATGAAACCCCATTACTTCATGATGTCAGAAACATCTGTTACAATATCTATAAACATGGTTCCATTGAGTAGACACTGGCATTTACGTTAAGTGGCATATGTATGAATCATGCCCCATGCTTTTGGAAATTTGTTGTGTAGAATACAGACAAGATTTGGAGGGGACTTCCTAGAGATGCAGATAGAATATTGTTGGTTAATCCAGCAAAGAACTTTTTTCTTTCTATTGCTTGTAGGATAGGTCTGTAGAAAAGCTTTCATGTTGTGTGACACTTGAAGCCTTTGCAATCTCCTTCAAAGTAAGGGGAAGATGAAAAGGTATTATTTTTACAGTGGTCTCCTTATGACACAAGGCATATGATAAGAATTTTGAATATTATGCTTCTAGCTTTCTGGAAAGAGTTGGGGGAAACGTACTTTGTTCTCCATTCTGGTTCTATTAAATACTCCTAAGCTGTTGCTTTAGAGGCAAGGACCTAGAATGTGGATATACTGTAGTAGTTTATCAAGTTTCTTCTTTGTGCATGGCTGTGGGTGGTTGACATCCAACTTTAATGGTCCAGAACTTCCAGTTGCTGACTTCCTGTCTTGTGTCCATTAGGAAAACTGTAAGGGAAGCTTTGGTACATCAAACATATAATTATCAGTGTGTGTGTGAATGAAAGAGAGGGTTAATTGTTGGAGCCATGTGACAAGGCAGCCTAACTAGTGGCATGGCAACTTGTCACAAGAAAACACATGTGATGTTGTGCTCTGATGGAGAGAGTCTCCATCACCCTGGTAACCATGTGCACCTAAAAATGAAGGAATGAGTCACAATGTTGAGAGCTGGCATTATTTTTTACAGAACATACTGAAAGCTATTCATAGTCAAGGTTGTAGAAAATAGTCTCCTCCCCAATTCTTTTTTTTTAAAAAATACTGCAGATGCTTCTTCAGACAATAACACAGAGTAACTATTACACATAAATAAATTTGCCTTGTTAGATCATATTTTAATTACTGATCATCTTCTTATTCCCTTGATGAGTTTTGTTGCCATTGTAGCTGAAGTTACTCAATCTTTCTTTTCTCAACCTCTCTTCCATTACAGAAAGCTGGTCAGTTTTCTTCCTAAGTATAGGACAGACCTATTGCTGATAATTGTCATCCATTCTCAAGGTCAGAAAGAGACAGCAGAAATTCTTCATTGGTGTTGGATAGAATAACAGAATCTTGAAAGCCTCTTAGGGTTTCTCTTTGACCTGGCCTAACAAGGCAGGGTTCTTTTGCATTTCCTTCTCGTATGTTTATTTTTCTCAAGGCCGAGTAATCCTTTCTAAAAGCTCTTCTTGATAGTTGAATATCCAAAGTCCATATCTTTCACCTTCACAACAGTATTTGCTAAAATATAAAGAGCCAATCTGGCCTCACCCATCTGGTGTAGCAAGCCTGTTAGTTCTCCTGAGAATCTGTGTGGAGAGTCCTAGATGCTTTCTGAGCTTGGTTATTTGCATGCAAACATTTCATTAACCAATTAGGTAATATCATCAGTGCATTCAGTCTGTATGGGTTCAGCATCCTTTCCCCCCACTGCTATTCAATTGTGTCCAGTTGTCAGAAACTAATTGGATAAGTCCCTGCTGTTTTCTTGGCAAGGTTTTTTAGAAGCGGTTTCCTACTGCCTTCCTTTTAGGGAGAAGGAGAGAAAGTGACTGGCTCAAGGTCACTCAACTGGCTTTGTACCCAAGCCTGGACTAGAAGTCAGGGTTTCCTGGTTGATTATAATTAAAGATCAAGGGAAAGCCTGATATTTTAACCACTACATCAAACTGAATCACAGTAACCATTGATCCTAAGACACTGCAGATAGATTGGTTCCCCATTACTTCATCTCATTCTTCCCGAGAATCTCTTCCATCCCAGTGTATGTTGGCCTTTTCCTTGGAGAGATTGATGGATTTTGAGCTCTTAGCAGGTATCAGTTTATTCCACTTTGATAAAAATATTTCTATGGAGACCAGAAATATTAATAGACATGAAGTTGGATTGGTAGCTGGCATCTGGCTTTGCAGGATGCCAATTTCTTAATATTTTTTTATGAATTAAATAAAGCCTCCTTTGAATTGATTTTGACTTGTGATGATTTCATACACATATCCATGCATTTTTCCCCCCGGCAATAGGATGGAAGCAGTTTGCCACAGACCTTTTTCCAGATGCTTTTTTGATTCTTGAATCCATTCTTTGGACCCAGGATTCCTGGTGGTCTCTCATGTAAGTATCAACCAGATCCAGCCTTGTTTATTCCTTTGAGAACAGCCCAGGTCAGCCATTGGATCCTACCAGTTGAGCTTTGTAAGTTGAAAAGTACTTTTTTTAAAATGTCAGTCTAGGTAAGAGACCTGTACTTGAGTATAAATATGTCTCCTATGTCTATTATTTACTTGCAGGCAATCTTTGTTTTTTGTTTTTTTTGATTCAGAGTCAAACCAGAGATCTATCATTATATAGTGCCACAGCTGCTCATTTTAAAACTGGAGTGATGCATTTGAAGGCTAGCTTTGTTTTGCTTTAACCCTTCAGATCTAATCTGGCAAGAATCAGTTCATTTTCTTAGTTACCACTGTATTTTAAAAAGGCAATTTTTCACTTCTGCAGTAATACCATTTATCATCCCTATACAAGACTTTGACAAGGCTCTCTCCTTGTGATAATACATAATATCAGTTGCCCTTTTCTGAACTTCCAAATTACACACTCTGCTATCTCTTCCCAGCAAATGTACCTTAACTTCCTTGCTCCCTACCTCTTACTTCCTGCATGATCTCACTGCAACAAATCAGTTAATTCCTTATTGTATTACTGCATAATAGGCACAATGCTAATTTCAGAGATGAGGGTGAGGGGCCAGGACAGTCCAAGTGTTTTATCTTCTAATGTAAGAAAGAGGAAATCCGGTCACTTCACTGCTTGAATATTACTAGATTAATGTTGCAACAAAGAGAAAGAA
>JANHZU010005355.1:98632-109738 GCA_032468055.1 Acrochordus granulatus | reverse complement strand
CCCCATTTCTAAGCTGAAGAGCCAGTGTTCGTCCTGGGACGGCTCCGTGATCATGTAGCCAGCATGACTGGACGCCAAAGGCACATGGACACTGTTACCTTCCCACTGGAAGGGGCGGTACCTATCTATCTAATCACACTCGCACACTTTCGAACCACTAGGTGGGCTAGTGGCGGAACAGCAGGCACTCTCCCTGCTGCGCAGCAATGCTGGGTCGCGATCCCGGGCCATCGACCTTCCAGCCAGCAAGCCAAGCTCTTCACCACTTGTCACAGGTTTATTGAAAAATTCATTTCTGGCCTCATGCATACTGAAGCTGTGTAAAGTGTCCTAGAAATAAGAGCACATCAAAATCCCAACACAGTTTGTGTCATCTTGTAAGGCATTTGGATGAAAATGTGAAGCTTGAATTTTACAAGAATCCTTGGGTAATGCACACTGGCTTTGCTTCACTGACATTGCTTGTGCTTCTGACCTTCCTTTGTTCTGATTCTAAGCACATTGTGCTGAATATGCATTAAACCTTTCATATATGCTGAGCTTGCACACTCAACCAACTCTATGGCCATATCTTGTATTTGTAGTAAATGCCCAGAGAGAACTATTGAAAATGTAGATATTCCATGTATTGCTAGTTAGACTGTGACATAGCATAACAACATAGAAATCATGAGCATCAGTAAGATCTTCATCTAGGAGTAATGAAGGAGGAACCCGAATCCATTTTATGTGTTAATTTATTATAATTCCTATTTGCAAGCTTCTGCTCTCTCCTTTATTAGTTATCCTATATTTTGGAACGGTAGAAGAAAGGTCTAAAAATACATTCACCTGTGGAATCGCAACAAAAGTTTTAAAAAACAGGCATCTGGATTGGATTTTTTCAAGTAGAAGACATTTCACCTTTTATCCAAAAGGCTTTCTCAATTCAATTTCAAATTGGAAAGATTAATTCTCTCTCAGTCCTGAAAGCAGGACATGTAATATCTGGATATTTATAAATTGCATTTGTAATTAATTAGTTGAATTATGGTACATGCAAAGGCCCATGTGTGTAACCTGTCTTCATGGGGAGGGGGGAATGGGAGCACTCCAGAATTGATTTCAATAAGAGTTGGCAAGCTGCAGTCTATTGTAATATGGCCCAAAATGAATATAAATTTTTAATGAACATTTCTTTTGTGGAACAAGATCAAAGAGAATTTAAAAAGTAGGAATAAAGCATGGAGAACAGGAAAAACAACTATTGAAAATAACATGGGGAGGGAGGTGGACACTTGTTTTCTCACATGCAGTTCCATTCCTCTTATGTACATTTTTTTTTGCTCTTGTTAATTCAGCCTCAAATTCCCTAGAAAATGTGATGTTGTGAAGGAATACCTTCAAGCTGCCTAGAGATGTGAGTCTTAGAAAATGGCCTGCAATGAATTTATTCATGGAGAAGCAGGTCTAGCCCAGGGAGAAAAAGCATCTGTAGATCCATCATAGAATGTGAAGCTGAGCATTTTCAGCTCACTGAAGAAGGTTTTGTCTATTTTTCTAGCCTTACATTTCTTGCTTCCTAGACAACCCTGCTGAATATTGTCATTGTGATAACATGACAGACTTTATTCAAACACCTGCTGTGTGCTCTTCATACAGATATTGTTTTCATCTGTTCCTCCCCAAATTCTCCTGAGTTTTGAATCCCAGGGAAGCATAATTGCCATTAATGAAAATTATGAATCACTGGAAAGCACTTTGGTGTGTTGCAGTGACTTGTGTTCCTTCTTTGTTGTTGTTTTAGGGAATGCCTGGAATTTGAAAATTTCTGAAGATACAAATCTCCAGGATGGGTCAATGTCAGATTTGGCATCTTGGTAGCAGTCACTTCAATTTGAGCTGATGTGTCTTCACAGCCTAAAAAAAAAGATTATTATTCATTCTTCGGGAATAAGCAATACAGTCTTCATAGTTTGGCTGAATCCCAAATCCTTTCAGTCTTAACCAGTATGCAGGAAACACTGATGACAGGAATTTTAATCCACCAGCATCTGGAGAAGAAGAGATTTCCCACCTCTTCTTCAAGCAGTTTGAACACTGTGCATTTATCCTTTTGAATAAGAAACTATGTTATTGCAATGTATCCATAAAAATCCCTTGCTGGTATGAACAAGACAGAAGGATCACATCAGCCAACACAGAGTGACAAAACTATCTTTGCATATCATCTCTACTTTCCAAATAGAAAACTTGGTGGATCCTTGTACTGCTGCAGAGATTTCACAGAATCATATGATTGGAAGGATCTTCAGAGGTAATCTAATCACACACATACCCTGGTGCAGGATAATTCATGTTACCCTGGCTTGTTTCTGTCTACTGATCTGCAGAAGGCTACAGTATGTGTTTGGGCTATTTATGTATACAAATATCTATTTACACACATCCTGGTGCTTATGAGACTATTAGTCGATTCGAATCAATTTGAAAACAGAACTTGGCATGCTGATTCAAGTTAATTTGACTTTATTTTATTTATTTAGTTTATATTGCTGCCCATATCACCTAAGTGACTCTGGGACCTTACATAATTAAAACAAAATAGCAACAAAAATCAGAAACAAAACAAAATAAAAGCCATTAAAGTTCAATTAAAACAGTTAATTAACATGATAAAACTAATTTGCAGAAGAGTATAAGTCACTAACAACACAACCAACCACTATGCTCTATATCACCACTGGCCCTAGGAAAATGACAAAACATTTTATTTTTTACATTTTTATGAATACATTGCAATAACATGTCTTAATAATTTTCTGAAAGGCCAGCAGGGTTCCAAATCAACTCCCAAAAAATGACTAAAAGGCATCCAGTTTCATTCAATTTGAATAATACATCTGCTCTGAAAACTGAATTTGATTCAGAAATGAAACTCAGATTGCTTTCATATTAAAGCTCCAGATCCCAGCTTCACTTCTATTTAAGGTATGTATCCTTAATTATACTTTATATAAAAGTATGATTTCAAATGTTTAAATCTTATGTATTATTTATTAGATACATCAGACTCCTTCTGATTTTTGTGAACTAGATATGCATGACTGTGTTTTGGAGATGAGGATTCAGCTGACACTGAATTTATGACCTAAGCCAAGTGTTGAAAGAATACTGGACATATGATGTTTTCAGAAAATGTTTGTATTTTATTACCTCTAGCCTTGCAGGTTGCTACTTTAAAACAAGACAATTTGTTCTTGTTCTCATGCAACAGATATAAGGCTTGGAATAGATCTTGCAGGTCATCTGATCAGATTTCCTGTCCAGTGCAGGAGTCCAATTTCAAGTCAAATTATTTTGAAATAGCCTCTCTTTGCTTCACAGGAATATTTATGTCACATATTCCTAAAAGTAGAGAAGGTGAGTTGTGCTCAGCACATATCAACACAATGTGCTGAGTGTTGATATAAGATTTATCTTTTCACTGTTTCTTACCTTTTCCATTCTTCTTGCTCGGGTGGGCACCAACAAGCTAAACCGCATTTAAAGGTATTCAGAATCTGAATGATATCCAGAGTAAATTAATATTTGATTAGTTTTCCTTTGGAGAAACTGACATTCAAAGCCTCCTTAGAGATGTTTGTCTTCAGCCTTTGTCATAAAAACAAATGTCTTTCTGATTCTTTACAGCCATCATTCATGGGAATGCGGAGATGAGATTAAAGATTCCCAGGTCTTTAAGGATGTTTGGAGATAAGGTTAGCGAGGATCATTTCTCTAAAACACCCTTAAAATGGATTTAGAGGCTCCCTTGTGTTACAAAAAGGGTGATTCTATCTGCACAGTGTTGTGAGGTGCCTGATTGGGCCACTTATTAGATAAACTCTTATAATGGCTCTTTTGGAACAGTTTGGAACCTATATACCTATGCCAGAATTTTTCAGCTATTTTTCTCATTTTGTGCATTCTGTTTGAGACCATAGTTTACTTCTTTAGAAGCTAGAACTGCTCTATATTGTCCATCCATCATCCACCTATCCATCTTTGTCTTACCTACATTAGTAAAGTAATGTGATATGTTGATGATACCAAGAGCAAAATACAGGAATAAGCAAATTAATTTCATTAAAAAAGAAAAAAAGGGAAGCATGATCAAGTAATCATTCTTCATGATCAAGTAATTAAAACTACCAGTATCTCAGAAGGTTCCTGTTACCTTAGTTGACTACATGTCAACCTTTAAGCAGATCCTTGCAGAAATGTAAGTAGATGTGTTAATTTCTAATACCTCAGTGCCATTTTAAGGTGCTGAAGGCAGCATGTGGTCCTGCCTGCTTCAACACAAATAGATGCTTGTTCATTCTTAGTTGCAAGCTTCTTCATGCTGTTTTCTTTTTCATTCCTTACTGTGTTGAGGCCAGGTTGGAAAGCTCACATTAAAACTGATTGATTAATGAGTGAAGGATTTAGTGGACTGATTGATGGAGCTGTAATTCTGCCTCCAGGGTTGAATTATGTTGGAAAGTGTCACTGAGCATGGAGACTATGATGTTGGAGTTGCCCTTTTCTCATGACAAATAATACTTTCTTCTTGCCTGTCTTTTGGACAAGGAGACAGGACAATTCCTGGGTTTGGATTTTCCCTGCCTGCAGCAATTCAATGTGCTAAGTGAGTACATCCATTTCCACATCACCACCAAAGCCTATAATAAACCTCAAATAGACATTGATGTGGGAAATCAATAGCATCACCAGCCCTTAGTTTTCCTGCAGCGGCATTTATTAAACATAATATTAAGAGAAAGGGTCACCAGAGAGAGTGACCTCAAGGAAGAGAAATCGATTTGTGCAGAATGGAACAGATGCTGCCCGACAAGCTGAACTTCCTGTCAAATCCAAGAGCTTGAGGTCATGAACTGCAGCTAATGGAAGATCAGACCCTGGGGGAATATTGATGGCATTTCTTTCCCTTGACAGACAGTAGTTAAGAAAAGGAATTGGCATGGATAGAGGATCAGACAGGCTTAAAGGATTTGGAAGAAATACTAAGGGATGGCTGGGGAGGGAATTCGATTTAGAGAAAATAGGAGTGAATCAGCAAGATTGCTTTCATTTTCTGGCCCTCTCAAAGCTGCATTCTTGTATTCTGCTTCTGAGATTCTGATGAGGAAATAATTTCTCCAGGAATAAAATTAAGATGTTCTACAGTGCTGTAGGTTGCAAGTCAATTCTGGAAATACAGCCCTGAGTAGACTAATAATGTGAGGCTGCTAAAGCTAAAATATACCAATTTCACATTAGATCTCTATCCAAATGGAACAACTGCAATTTACTCCTGGATTCTACATTCCATAGCAATGTTACCAAATTTGAGTGGATCTATTTTTGGTTTCCACCTTACCCAAATTGATGGCCCTTCTTTAGGCAGAGAAAAGAGGATGAGAAAGAGATGGCTCAAATAATTACTCTCCACTTTTGAAGCTCTGCATTGCTGCCAATCAATTTAGTTTTCTGAAACGAACCAGGCTTTTGATGACTTCAGCTTTTCTTTCAAAGCCTAATCAGGGTATGGAATTTATTGTTCTGCCTCTGCTTATTTTATCCTCACAACAGCCCTGGTTAGTCCAAGAGAAAGTGATCACCCCAAGGTCACCCAGATGATTAAAAATTGAGTGACCTTCTCCATCCAGGTCTGATATTGACTCGACTTGGACTCAGTACATTACACTACCTGAATCAGCAAGCTGAAGTCTAGCCATCATAAACTGAGTCACTGAATTCATGTCTCTTCTTTCCAGCAAAGGTACTGTTAAAGTTACTTTGGCAAGAAAAAGCTGTAGAAAAACAAGGATTTCATGTAGAGGTTCTTATTCTGGGGGTAATGGCCTCCTTGGGGGCCCCAGGAAAGATTTCAGGGGATCCATGAACATGAATGGGAAAACAATTACAATTATTTTATTTTCACTAATTTATTCTATTAACAATTATTTTATTTTCACTAATGTAATGTAGTGTAGTTTGTCTTGTTATTGACTTAATGCAGCACATATATTTTTTTGTTCTTTAACATGTTGATATGTATCTGAGCATCTGAGCATTTTGTAATATCATCTGCACCTTTGCAGTTTATTTTATGGATTTAATTGTCTATTCCTGAAAAAAGCCTCTGTTCATTTTTCCAGACTGTCAAAGCGTCCATGCCATGCAAAAATTAAGAAGTGATTTAGTGGAGCCAGACTAAGCCAACTTGAGCTAGATGTAAAGGGGAAGTTTTCCCCTTTCAGTTGTGCCCAACTCTTGGGATGGTGCTCATCTTCGTTTCAGAGCCAAAGAGCCAGCATTGTCTGAAAACGTTTCCATGGTCATGTGGCCGGCATGACTATACACAGAGGCACACAGAATGCTGTTACTTTCCCACTAATTTGGGTGGTACCTATTTATCTACTTGCATTTTTGAATGCTTTTGAACTGCTAGGTTGGCAGGAGCAGGGCTAATCTACTAGCCACCTCTGAAATAAAACTTGTATGTTTTTGTGTATAATTAATGATTTTATCCATTATACAAGTTTTTTTATATTTTTGTTGTCTGAAGATACTTCTGTGACCAGAATGATTAAACCAATGGGGGTGCCTATTTATCTTTTTGCATTTTTTGCTTTCAAACTGCTAGGTTGGCAAGAGTTGGGGCAAATAATGGGAGCTCACCCCATTATAAGTCTCAAACTGAAGCTGCCAACCTTTCAGCTGACAAGCCCAGCACCTTAACCACTAGACCACGGCGCCACCTTGAGCTAGATGATGAATGACTTATAATTAGAATGCAAGAAAAATGTGTTCTGTCCTTACCACATTTCTACATTTTTCCCTATTAAAATTCCCTTGTATTTTGTCTCCCTCCCTCCTTCCCTCCCTCCTTCCCTCCCTCCCTCCCTTCCTTCCTTCCTTTGATGCATCTGTTAGAAATTAGTAATTATATCTGATGATAGGTAGCCATGTGCTTGCTTGGAAAAAACTGTTTCAGCCTGGATCTCTTTGTGGGTAGTCTAATTCTGCTTCCAGCCAGGACCTCATGAGTTGCACCATGATCCCTAGTGACTCAGGAAGGATAAACCTTCTCTCCACAATGTGATTAAATAGAAAATATGGATGCAGTTATTAGACTCTTCAAACCTACAAACTTACACTTTGCCTTGGCAGAGCTGACAGTTTAATAATCATAAAGAGCAAAGACAAAGCAATTAAAAACTCAATAAAACACCATTTGCAAACATTTTTAATAACAGCTCTATTCATGGTGAAATAAGAAGGTGTCACATTATCAGTGCAGATATAAGAAAATTAGTGCCCTTATTCACAAATGCTTTAAATAAACTCGAGTCTCGTCCCTCTTTTCTTATAATTGCCAAAGTAGCAAAATGTTGTAATTCTAATTCTTAAAGTTCTGCTTTTTATGGATGTTAATAAATTAAAACATATTAAATATGAACCCAGTAGCTTTCTGTAATTTAGGGTTTTATCACAAGAAATTGATCCAATTACATTGAAGTTTATAAAATATTAAAATTTATCAGATAGATCAACAGGCAGACAGACAGATACATACAGCATTATTGTGTGTTCTTTGTATAAAGTGATACATAGCAATTGGCATTTTGATGTGAATCTCTGGATCTTTAATGAAAGGGATCAAAGAAATCTCCTATTACTCATCCAACTTTAAAATTAGTAGGTCCAGGAACAGGTTTGGATGACCAGATTTGCGCTAGAAATCAGAATACAATATCAGTGTAATCAGATTTAAGATTTCAAATCCAGGATTAAGTAAGATAACTGATTTAAGTAAGATAACTGATTTAACTGATTTGTGTGTCATTAACAAAGTACTGCTAAATTCAAGCATTCACAAAATCAACTTTTAAAAAAATGAGCAACATGTTGCTATTGACACACTCCTCATTTTCTTTTTGTAAACTGTTGGAACAAAAAAAAAGTTTTGAAAGGAACTGATTTGCTTGGGAAAGTCAATACCTTAGGTCACAAGAACATACCTGTTCCTCCGTTGGATGGTTTCTTTCTTACGTTTACTTTTTCCTGGATGCAGTCAGTGACAAAGTTCTGGAATGGGTCACTCAGCCAGGAGTGATATTTTGAAACCTGTACTGAACCAGTTAAGGGAAATGGAGGAAGTTAACAACAGACTTGTTCAACATATACAAGTCTCCTCATGGAAAAATGAGATGAAGTAGCATGTCACCTGCTGTAAATAAGGTTCAATATCTCTGGAGTCAAACTTAGTTCCTTGTGATTTCTAGGATATTTTGGACTTTCCAGTCTATCTCACAGCCCTGAGATTTCTGGTGGTCTTCTATTCAAATACTAAAGTATTTGAGTATTAGTAGTATTCAGATACTACTATTCAAGTCTGATCTCATATTCTGAGCCAGACAGGTTCAGCTTTCTGTTGAGACAACGAAAGCATAGATACTTGCTATATATAGTTATTTCTTTTTAAAGAAACTCAGTAGAATAAGCAGTAAAGCTGCACACAACTGTCAGTTTTCAAATATTCATTAGTGTTTGTTAACAGATGCCTTACACTCTGGAAGATTTAATTAGATGTTTGTTTAAATAATGAAGGAATGCGTGGGGAGGAATTGTGAAGATCTTCTAGGTAAAGCAGAAACAAAACAAAAAGAACCCAACAACAACAAAACTGTATCCAAGTTAAAAATGCAGGCACAATTTTTATAGTGCTGCTTCTAGCAAAGAAACTGATTTTGAATTTGGATACATAGTACTCCTTGTTAATGATGACAGATGAAGCTGTCACCACATAAATGCAAGTGATAAAATCTAAATGCAGACTGCAATTTGGCACATGTCACCAATAATCTCCGGAAGTAGAGAAAAAAAATTGGAGAGCTTGTCAGTAATGGTGTATAGTTGAATGTAAGGTGGTAACTATTTTAATAGAAACCCCTCACTGCTTGATGTTCTCAAAGCAAGGAGAACACTCACTGGATGAGGTGCTTCAGTACGTGTTGTCTGACTGCAGCTCCTCAATTGGAGAGGGAGACATCAAGAGATAGGGGACAATCAAGATTAATGTATGGAGAATGCTCTTCAATCTTTTTCATTTCCTACCAAGAATTCTTCTAATTAGAGTGATAAGGATAGGCTCCAAAATGAATGAAAAACATGGTGTGATTCTTTAAGCAGATTTCGTTATTGTTTCTCAGCTATGGACAGGATCTTGCCAAACTAAAGCAAACTATCTACCCATATAAAACATATATTCTGGGAACTATTAGGGAGGAACCTTCTTCAACGTTTTTCTCTCACACAAACTGAGTTGTCTCTTACACCTCTGGGATATACTCTCTCCCTCCTGGGAATCCAGATTACATTCCATCACAGATGGCCAACCGTCACTTTCAGGTCTTTTTCTCTTCTAGCTGTGGAGTAGATGGAGAACCAGCTTGACTGCAGTGGTTTAAAGCACTGTGCTAGAAACCATGACACTATGTAGTCCTGCCTTAGGCATGAAGCCAACTAGGTTACTTTGGACCAGTCACTCAGTCTTAGGAAGAAGGCAATGCAACCAAGAAAACTTCAGAGACGTTTCCAAATGGTCTCCAGAAGGTATATATGTTTAAACACACATTCTGCTAACTGTGGTATAATTAGTGTCATTATCAAACCTTGATGACATTAATATGATGAAATATACATGCTAAGATGACATCACATCAACACTGCCATGACCTCTTGGCATCACACAATTATGCAGCACACATTTGCATGATGTTATCATCCCACACCACATTTCTTTCCCTTGGGTGCACCTGATGCAAAGCTCAGTTTGGTTTTAGGGAACAGCTAGATAAGTTTTTTAGGCTTTATGTAATATCCTAATTAAAATTTTCTTCATTATATAAGAGAAGGATCAGTCTCCAGAAAGGCTTCTATGAAAATCAGTATTATTTTTATTTCTTTCGGCACATATTCTGCTACATAAAAGTACTCCCACACAAATGATGTACTATAACAACAGTAAAAAAATGGATAAAAATAAAATAATCCCCAGCTTACAGAAAACTGATTGCACTTTTGGGGAACTTTAAAACTTGAGTGTGAAGTATTTGAAAGTTTCTTCTTTTTAATGAGCCCCATTCTGCCAAACAAAGGCAGGGGAGAAAAGATTGACAACAGAAAAAGGGATTCATGTTTTCTCTTCCACATAGGAAAATGTTCGGGAGTTTTGATATTTAATATGACTTTGATCATATTATGCAGTCAATGGGGTCGCGAAGAGTCGGACACAACTGCGCGACTGAACAACAACAACATGACTTTGATCAGGCTGTTGAGAAAGAGGAAAATTATCCCATGTACAAATGGAACTTACAGTAGTTAGCTGTCATTAAACGATAAAACCTTCCATGAACTGAGCCCAGTTCCTGCTGACTCCATGAATTCCGTGTGTAACTCACATTTTTTTTGCTAGAGGTTCTGTGAAAAACAGTTCTCCTTTCGTTTTTATTTGAATGAGTTTATTTTATTTTTATTTTCATTTTTAAATGTTTTTAATGTATTGTTTTTAGCATTGTTGGCTGCCGAGAGTCTCTGGATTTTGGTGGCATACAAATAAAATAAATATGTTAATAAAATAAAATAAATATTTATAAAATAAATAATAATAATTCTCTTCATGCATCACTCTGCATGTATTCCCATCAGTTTTAGCAAGAATTGAATAATGGATAAAAATAAAGGTTTCCCCTGCCAGTCATGTCCCACTCTAGGGGGTGGTGCTCATCTCTGATTTACAACTGAGAAAGCCAGTTTTTCTCCAAAAATGCTTCCGTGGTCATGTGGCCAGCATGGAGCACTGTTACCTTCCCACCAGAGTTGGTGATAACTATTTATCTGCTTGCATTTTGCAGCGAGAATCGCTGTCTGCCTCCAGGGGCCTTGCTCCACAAGTCTCCGCTTGTGAGACCCTGTTCTTGAGACTGGGCTCTCAGGACCAGTTGGGATTGCTGAGACTGTACCAGCCTCCCTGCTGCGTAGCATCTTCCTTGCCTGAGCTGACTGAGGCTATCTCAGGGCTGGCGGTGGACT
>JANHZU010005355.1:71962-89281 GCA_032468055.1 Acrochordus granulatus | reverse complement strand
TTCCTTCCTTCCTTCCTTCCTTCCTTCCTTCCTTCCTTCCTTCCTTCCTTCCTTCCTTCCTTCCTTCCTTCCCAAAGGAGCACAGCTTCCCACCATCTTTTACTCTCTTTGCTGAGTACATGTTCCTACTAATATACTAAGAAATGATCAATAATTTATTTAAAAGCATCATTTGGAATGATGTAAAAAAATAGAATGATGCTGAAGCTATTCATGTTCTTTTCCATTCATATAAAATGGCATATGTTTACAATGATTTATATACACACACACATTTCAAATTTCATGTTAAATGGCTTTGGCCAACATATTGTTCAGTCTGTGTTCTTTGTTTGGGTAAGATCATGCATGTGAATATGTCGAATACATATAATTGATGATGATGATGATGATGATAGTACTACCAATAATAACAACAACAAATCATATATTTATGTGCATAATATAGGAAAGAATATCAGCAGGACTGGCAGAACTTAAGAGTTGATCAAAATGTTGAGGGGCATTTCTGGTGACAGCAGCAAAGGAGATCAACATATTCAGCTGCCTCTGAAAAAAAATATTGAGACTGGAAGATATGTAACAAATGTCTACAGAAACATGCTGAGCTTCCTGTAACTTCATCTGGTGATACTCTGGACCAGGCAAACCTACTTAAAAAGAATCCATTCCAAGTTACTTCAACTGTTTCCTGGAGGCACAGTTCTTTTCTTTCTGTTTCATGTCTTCTCTGAGGAAAATAGAACTTGGATCTATGCGGTATTGATTCTGACTGTCTATTGCCAATAGTAAACATCCAGTTTGCCTTTTCTTTTATCAGACAATGCTGTTTCAAACTTGCAGGAATGCAGAGCCGAACATTTCTTTCACAACTGTCTGAAAGTCTGAACTTTCAGAGAATCCATTCTTACTTCAAAAACTGCTATTGTAGCCTTTTGGTAGTTCTTGCTACTAGAACTTGTGCTGATCAGATGTAACTGACTCTTTGTAACTTGAACCGATTGTAAGGGGAGAAAATTACAAGCACATGTCTTTGGCAGTAATGGAGCATCTGTCACATTGTGTTGTTGTTATACTATGGCAATGAACATGCTGACCCAAGGGAAATCTCCACATTTTTGGGCACTCGACTTAGTCCAGGTCACTTAACATGGAGGATTGATTGATCACACTTCCAAGTAAGTAGGAACTTTAACATTTAAATCAGGTGTATTAGGTAATTATCTATGTGTGTCCAAAAACAACATATCCTTAAGCTTTCCAGATGATAATGATACAAAAGCACAATTTGAAAGGGAAACAAACAAATGTGCAAATGAATGAACCAGTGAAAAGGATCCCAAAGTGCCTAAATATCACATACATTGCAAGGGTAGAACAAAGAAGAAGAATGAGTAATCTAGGATAAATTTTGAACCTCTTTTAAGCTCCAGTCACAAAGTATTGTTATCAATTGATGGCTGCAGATGTCCAGTTGGTGGAAAGAGCAGAAACAATCAAAACCAGTCTTATGCCTTAATATTAGCAAAGAGGAACAACAAAATTTGCATTTCCATCTTTGTTTAGTTTTGAATGCTGAGTTCTTAGTGTCCTAAAGATCCCTTCACTATCCATTGGTGTAAAAGCTGATTAGATGATTATTAGAAGTTCTCAAAATGAGCAGAAATGGGGTGGCCTTCATCCAAAGTATTGGTAGTATACACCTCTAAATGGGGCAGCTTCCATTAAAGGTTCATTATAAATAGCAGTGGCAGGACTATTCTACATTTTCTTAAAAATTGGATCATGATGGAGAAAGTGGTATGCAAAATAGACAAAAAAGAGAAAATATAGCCAGAGTTTTTAGCATTTGTTATTCAGACCTCTTCTGAAGATTGGTTGATAGATTGATTATGTGCCATCAGGTCAGTGCTGACTCAGCAACCATATGTTTTGCCCAGGACAATCTGTTCCCCAAAATTCAAGTCTTCCAACAGTGCACACTTTGTTGCTATAATTGAATCTATCCATCTTTTCTTCTTCTTCGACTCTTCTTATTCTACTCTTTCCTACCACAGCATTATTTCTTTCTAGCATTATTGACTATTTAAGAGATCTGGATCTTTTCATAATGTGTCCAAAATATTACAGTTCGACTGTGGTCATTTGTATCTTGAGTGAAACATGACCCATTTGTTCATTTTCTTGGATATCCAAGGTGTTCAAAGGAATATTCTCCAATATCAAAATTCAAAAGCATCAATGCTTTTCCTATCCTGGATATTCAAAGCCCAACACTTACTTTCATAGGGTGTTTTGGGGCATATCATTGTCTACAAACTTCTGATCTTTACAAGTGTAGACACATCACAGCATCTGAATATCTTTTCCAAGGCTTCATGGCTGCTCTACCAAAGGCTAGTTTGCAGCATATTTCTTGATTGCTTGTTCCTTTACAGTTAATCTTTTCCTTTACTGTTAATCTTAAAAAGCAGAAGCTGTTTACCATTTCAATAACTTCATTGTCATTATTAAAGATGGTGGCTATACCTGTTGGCATTACTTCGGTCTTTATATTGAATCTTGGTCCCATTTTTTTCATCTTGGCCCTTGATTGTTGTTACTAGAGCTCGCAGATCACTTTTCTGTTCTAAAGCACCTGCACTAGATTTTATTCAAATTATGTTTGTTTTTCAAGATGTTTATTTTCTTCAAGAAGAAAAAGATGAGGTTGTGTTCCAAAACTAGAGATGGAATCATAGTTGTAGTATGGCAACTCCAGGCAGAAGTAGTGACAAATTTTGAAGGCCACTATAGTTGTCCTGAATCACATCATGATTAAATTCCACTGTGAATTTGATTGGCTATGAATATGATAGGAGAGAAGAATGAAATCATGATTCTTTGCTTCAGAGCTTGGTCCAGAAAAGCGAAGGAGATGGAAAGATGCAGCAATAGAGAAAGATGGAACTGGGAGCCGAAAATGTATTTAGTGTTGCATTTTCTACACAGGCACACAAGGCCATAAAGTTCAGATCTGTAGGTGATCTCAGGGTTTGTGAAGCTATCCTTAGGACTCCTCATATATCTCAGATCTGCTTTCAAGTTAATGAAGATAGGCACCCATAGATTAATGATAGAATCAAGAAAAGCATGCTGAACTGTCCCTGACATTTTGATTCCCAATAAAAATAGATTTAAGCCTCTCCTTCAAGTGAGACCAGGGAAGCAGGCTTTTTTCTTCTTCTTTCCCAGCCAGCCTTCAGGTTTAACTTTCTGGCTTTGCTATGTTTCGATAATTGCTAGGCAACAAGGTAGAACTGACAGGATGAGATGTGATACAGTACTTTGAGAAGATGAAGACCTAATGACATTGGAATATGTACAATATGCAGTTTAACTGCAATTCAACATAAATGAAAATCATGCCATAATTCGATATTTCTGCTTTTGCTATTCTTGGGATAATTATTAATTTCTATCTTGTTTTGTTCTCTCTCAATATTCTTCACTCCCAGTTTTTGTATTTTTAAATGTACCATTATTGTTTTTTTATTCTATTCTTATTTCAAGAGTTCATCAATGCAAAACTGAACAATTTAAAAAAAGCACAATAATGAACAAAAACAAAACAGTGCAAGACCTAAAGAAAAACAGAAAATCTGGGAGAATAAAAAGTACATTTATAATCTTAAGGACAGATTTGCAGTTTTAAACATCCATATTCAATCTTTTGTTCCCTAAATCCTTTTGTATAAGGACAAGTAATCTATTAGGAATTTGTATATTAATATAACTCTGAAATGGAAATGAAATATGAATAAAATGATCTTCTATGTCCCACTTTTTAAATATTACTGAACCAAAGAAAGATGTATTTTAGCCAACAACTATTGGCTAACTATTTTCCTATGTCATCTCATGCCGTAAGTCTAGGAAAAAAAATTATAAATTTAGACAGCTTAGAAGAACAATATGATAGTAGAAAGCTGGACTAGCACTAAGAAGATGAAAATGGGTAACACAGCCACACATCAAAACAACTAAGAAACCACAACAGACTACTGCAACCACATGGCATCACCATAGTACACAAACTAACTAAAGCCCTCCAAAATATCTTAAGTAAATGAAAATACTCAGTAGTTCTAGAATAAAAAAACAGGAGTCATGTACAACATACAGTGTAAGGACTATAACAACCACTATGGAGGACAAACAGGCAGAAGACTAGAAGAGAGCATCCATGAACACCAAGTAGCAATCAGAAGACATGATGCCTTAATTGCACAACATATGGACAGACTTAACCATAGTTTTAACTGGGGAATTGTGAGCATCCTAGACCAAGCTGAGTCTATAAATTATCCTAGATAATTCCTGGAAGCCTATAAAACTCACATACATCTACACACCATCCAAAAGAGAGAATCAAAAAACTAAATGACCACAACACCTCCTTGACACCAATAACACCAAGATTAATAATAGACTACCAATCAAGCAGTAAACTATGAGTAGTCATGTGTCAACTGGGAGGTAGCTAAAAACCTGATGACCCCACCTCCACATTAGCCTCCTGCCATCTTGTTTCTCCCTCTTACCTTTTTATTATTTTATTATATTTATTGGACGTATATCTTTTATTATGTTCTTTGTGTAAGCCAACCAGAGTCGCTTGTAGTGAGATGGGCGGCAAATAAGTTTAATAAATAAAATAAAAATAAACAATGCCCCAATCAAGGAACTACCAAGAATGCCCCCACAAACTCTGACAGGGCAGACTATTATATATAAACAGAATACAAATTGCACGCCCTTGTAGCACTGTTGATGTTACTTAGTTGGGTAATGAAATATCTGCAAGAAAACAACCAAGCTCAGAGAGCACCAAGGACCCCACAGACCTAATAGGAGTAGACAACACTTTCACCCATAACTCTGCATACTTTCCAATTTTGCAAGCCATCTTTCCTTCCACCACATCTATTTCCTTTCAAATATTGTCTTTCTTACCTCTCTATAGTTAAGTACTCTTCAGCTTCAACCAACCTCTTTCTTCATGGATGTGTTTTGTAATTTGATCCTCATTCATTCTCTCTGGCCAAAGACCTACTTCCCACTGTACTGTATTCAACTTATGTTTATGGTTCTACTGACATGCTTTTAATAAGCATTTTCACTTCTTTCAACATTCATTTCTTGCAATAAGATTACATTTCTACCTGTTTAGTGTTGAACCATTTGCTAAATATTTGCATTTATTCTCACCCATACTTTACTCCAGTTGCTGTCTACAACTGCAGCCTTCTCACAATATTTATCATCACTTTTCATCACTTCTTTCCCTTGAATTTCCCTTGAATTAGCACATAAACAGTAGCACTTGTTTCGTATTGGGCTTTGGACACCTCAATATTCCATATTTTTTAATTTTATTTATTAAATTTCCACATCAACCATCTCACCTAAGGACTCAAAACTATTTTCTAAAATGTTCTTTCCAGAATCCACTCATTTCAGTTTCATACCAAATCTTTCCATCCCTCAAAGAGAAGAGAAAACAGTCAAGTTTGTAATGTTCAAGATACTCAAATAAGCATCTTCATTCAGAAATGGAATTAGGGTACTATATATCAAATGTCCAGACACATGGAAAGCTCTAATAGTTCAAGAAAAGGTATATATTTGTGTAACCAAAGCAGCTGTACCTTTTCCTGCTTGCATAATTGTAGTTATTACACAATACCAGGAAGAGATGTGTTTGTTTTAAAGAAAACTGAAACAGATATTTTGAGCCTATGTAATGAAGAAATACTTCAGGGAAATCATTAGAGCATAAATAAAATATCAGTTTCCTTGGGCCACTTCCCTAGCTTTTGCCATTCATGCCTTAGATCAGGAGTGGAGAGGATTAGATGAAACCATCCCGTGTAAAATGATATTTTGAACTATTGTTTTGACAAACTAGTTCACTTAGTGTCTCTTAATACTTCTATTGAAGTCACTCAGTAGTACAGAGAAAATTAATGTGATATTCCAGGGAACAACTAAGCTTGAGATGTACAAAATACAGTTGTTTAGGAACTAATTTCCTGGACAACTCCAGCATTTTCTGTTCCATTCTGGACCAAAGAGGGATTCTAATCTCTCAGAAGATCAAAAAGATCAGAAGAATTCTGTTTCTGTCCCACATTTGATGGGTTTTGCATAACTCTACTTTAAAATGATAGAAAATTATGAGAAGTAATGAATTCAAACTAAACTTAAAATCAAAATGAACATCAATGATTATGGAGACAGTTGGAGAAGTGGACAACTTGAGACCTAATTGGGCAAACATCTTATGTTTTGAAATTAGTCTATTCGTAGGATTTCAATCATGGATCTGCACCAATTAGAATTTGGGCCTCAAACATGCAGCTGGATGCATCCTGCACTTTGTGTCTAGCAATGTGAAGTTTGTGAATCGTCTGTGATGCCATTTTCATAAACCATTCCCTGCTCAGTTTTATACCAACAGCCAAGATGAACTTCTGCAAGGATTGAGAACCAATTTAGATGGCCCAATCCAGATGCTTGTTGGGTCTGGCTGATTTCTTGAATATGTTCAAGGAATTCCCGACCTCATTTATCAGCAATACTATGGATTGTCTGGATGATCATGTGATACAGGAGCCATGTGGGTGGTTGACCCTGTAACTTTCAAACAGTCATGGAAACTTTCTGATTTACTGGGGAGCTAAAGGCAATGTAGCAGACGGAGGAGGAAACAGTGGAGGAAAATAGGATGTATCAAGTCAAGCTCTTTATCAGGTTCTCTGCATCCCATTTTCAGAGAATAAACTGTTCTGTACTGTGTGGTCCCTCTTTCAATCAAATATAATGGAATTTTATTTAACAGAAATAAAATCAGTGTAGATAAAATCAATTAGATCAGCTTTTTCTTGAAACTGATATTGATGGTCAGCTTGTCTTGGGTAGGAACGCCAACACCTTACTCCTAAAATAACATGTCCACCACCCACGAATATTCAATCCTCAACTATGCAAAGTTTAGAAGCAGTAACTAGTGAGGAACATAGCTGGTCTTTTTGATTGCTTTTCATGTGAATGGACTTGCTTAGGTTCTGCATATAAAATTTACAGGGCTGTTCGGTAAAAGCCACCCACTGCAGTTGCTTATTTATGTCTGTATGCTTCTTTAGGAATTGTTTTCAGTTATACTCACACACAGTCTGAAGATACTGCATTCAACCTATTTTTCAGATAATTTGTTTTTAAGCTAATGCCTAAGTGACTAATCTGTGATAAGACCACATGTGTAAGGACATCAATATGGCCCCTAGAACATCTTCATTTGTGGGTTAAAGCTAGTAGCGATGCAATGTAATTTAGAGGCTTCGAGTCAATAGCAGACTAGGCTGTGTGTGTTTGGTTTTAATTATCCTATTCTGAGAAATAGGAAAAGAGAGGAGATGGAACATATGCAGTGTTGATTTGGTGCTTTCCAGTTTTGACCTGTTTATTTTCCCACTATTTTTAAACTTGGATCTCGACCTATAATAGATCGATTCCCCCAATAATTAAGACATGAAGGTGTTTATCATTTCCTCCTCCTCCTTGCAACCGTGTCCCTTAATACGTCCCTGAAAACTGTACTCTTTATATAAATAAACTATTTAGTAAAGAAAAGGGGGAGTTTTGCGTTAAAACACGTTTCTATCTTTGCTTCCCCTTCGTTTTCTTCAATGAAAACTAAATGAAAGGTCTATGAGGGTTATTATCTGGGGCTTCTGAATGATTGCTTTTGAAAAAGGCATTTAGCTGAGAAAGATGGAGCCAGATAGCAGAACCAGACGTTAAACTGCACAATGGGGATAACAAAGGAAGTGTGATCAGCTTGTCAACAAAAGCTGATTCAGATACATTCAGGTAACAAAAATAGATAAAAGGCAATTCCTCTGCAAATGAATTCTCATGAAATGTTTGGTTTAAAATGCCCCCTAGTGGTACCATTCATTTCCTAGTCTCTTGTTACAAACTACTTCCATAGCATTGGCAAGAAAAATGGCATAGTTGTGGCATATTCAATTTGAAGGAGACTTCATCTTTTTGATTGCAAGATTACTGACTTGACTTCTCCTCCTCCTCTTCCACTGCCACTGCTTCTCTTCTCTTTCCATTATTCAGAAAATAATGCCAAATTGTATTTCTTTGCAAAAAGCAAGGATTGCTGTTTTCATGCGTTGTTATTTTAAAGTGGTCCTGTTTGATCATATTTCAACCAGAGAGGGAATAAAAATATGAGACACGTTAACTAATTGGTACCATTATGGGTTAACTGGATAACCCATTCTACTTTTTCTATGTAATCAATTCTACTCTTGAGAAAATCCCCCCACACCCCAAAGAAACAGAGTCTGCCTTCCTAGAACTGGGCTGCCAACACTTGGGTGACCACAGATAATAGCACTGCAATTTCATGAGTGGACATCCATATGTTTGTAGCAAGTTCCAGTAGACCTCTCTCAGGGTTATACTGAGAGTGAGACAGTCCTAGAGAATTCCCAGAAAAGTGAGGCCTTACCAGTTTCAGGTTTGCCCACAGAAACGCTAACTGAAACACAACTCCATGGATGTTTTTTTCCTTTCTCTCTTTTTTGTCTGTTGTGGAAAAAGAGGAAAGGAAAGGAAAGCCTTGTGATGTCCTTGACACATCCCATCACAAGCTATGTGCCTAATAAGGAACCTCCTAATTAAAAAGGGAGTGTGTGTGATCACTGTTCTGTGTGTGTGTTAGCAACAGAGTGAAGTGTGAGGGTCCAGTTTGGGGTTCAGTGAACTGTAAATATGTGAACTATGCTTAAGCCAAAATTTCTTTGGAGTCTGGGAGAACCTATTGCTTTATAATGCAGGGGCTGGCAACCGTTTTTGACAACCACTGTATTGTGACTTTGCAAAGATCACTGACAGTAAACAAACAAACTGACACATCTAATGAAGTCTCAGATAGTAATGAAATGACTTAGTAAGAAGTAGCCAACGAATGAAACTTCAGCCCTTTCTAATTAAAAATAATATGTTTTTGTGTGCATTTATATTGATATAATTTTTCATTTTTGCATACAAATGCTGCTGACAGTTTCATGTAATCACATCAAAAGCAAATCATATTAATGGGTCCATAACTTTGTTGGATAATATTATATATTAATATATAATATTAATAATATTAGTTTTAAGCCTTCTGATTGAACATTGCTTCTGACTGAGAGGAATTTATTGCACTCTTCTAAACTCTGCATTTGCAATACTTTTTTTAAAAAAAAATGCTGCATTTACGCTTATTCATTAACTGCAGCAGCCTATTACAGTATTCAATTAATCATCTACTTCAACAGCTTAAAGTAATTAATTGCACTCAAAATCCATCTCAATCAATGACTTATTTGGATGCCCCTTAAAAGCATTCTAAATAAATTAAATTAAAATATTTTATTTTCATTACAGATGAATCAATGATCCATATTTCAGTTGGATTATTTTTCTAGTGAAATCAGTCCCAATATTAATTCCTCAGAGCATGAAAACAACACAGAACTCATTTTATCATCTGTGCTTTTATAAGATTCCTTGAGATTCTTACCCATTTTTTTCTTTGTATCGTTTTCATTCCCTCCTCCTTCCTCCTGCCTTAATATTGACAGAAAATAAATTAATCTCTTCCTTCCTTGCCTCCAGAGAACCTGAATTTAAGATAAGAACATGAGAATGGATCAAGGCACCAAGATAACCAAGCAAGGTCACAGGAAAGACATAAAAAGCTTTTCTTCCCCACAAATTTGTCTGCTCTCTTATGTCATTGAATTCATTACACTAATTATGACTTTTGACTGCCAATAAATTTTTCTGGTGTTCTGCAAGAAGGATATGTATACAATTCCCAGTTTCTGTACGATTTCCATGAGCCTTCTCCCCCCTCCATTGATTTATCTTTCTCCTTCATCCAAATTAAAATGCCAAACAATTTATGAATCATGAAGATATCCTTGCTTGTTTGAGTTTCTCATATCATTTTTTTTTTGAGGATAGGCCAAATAGTGCAGCTCTGTGATGTATTATGGGGCACAATGGCAGAGTGGTTAAGATGCTGGGCTTGTTGGCTGGAAGGTTGGCAGCTCAACAGTTCGAGACCCAAGCGCCACTGCATAGCGGAGTGAGCTCCCGTTACTTGCCCAGTTCCTGCAACCTAACAGTTCAAAAGTATGTAAAAGTGCAAGTGGATAAATAGGTAACATCTTTGGTGGGAAAGGTAACAGCATTCCATGCACCTTGGAATATAGTCATGCCGGCCACATGAAAAAGCATCTTTGGCATGCTGGCTCTTTGGCTATGGAACAGAGATAAGCACCTCCCCTGGAGTCAGACTCGACTGAATGGGAAAACCATTACTTCTTTTATGATGTGCTATGCTCAGACATTAAATCCCTTGAATTGTAATTCTGTTTTCAAATATTGAGAGCTACAGACATACTCTGTGAATTGGTGTAAATGACAGGTTTTATTACTCCCTGTGTCAATTCTATTCTATTCTATTACAAATTGTACAAAAAACAAGATTATGAGTTATTTATACAAATATAAAGGACAGACATAAACAAACAAATTATATTTTAATCAACATGGAAACGAACATTGAAGCCAATTTGCTGCCATTGATGTCCCACCTCCCAAAAAAAAAGGATCTGAGAACCAATATATTTTTCTAAAAAAGGGTTTTTTGGGTTCTCTTTCTCTTCTCCATCCCAAAAAGGGGGGAAAAAAGGTAGATTCCATTGAGTACAGTTATATTTTGGATGTATTATTTTTCAGAAACAGATGGTTTTGAATGTTTTGTTGCAAATGCTATTTTTATTGTTGCTTGAAGGAGATTCTTGTTTGCATTTTGTTCTGGAAAAACCTTGAAAAGGGTTTATTTTTAAAGATATTAAATCAAGATATGAAATAAATACATAGAAATGTATTCTGTTCATATGAATGAAAGTCTGAAGACATTAAAACATAACATAAAATACTTCTATTATTTTTGTCATATTTGCTAAAGGATTTATGGCTTTCCTGGGACTGAATTCACTTTTTTTATAAAACAATTGTTAAATTATGTGCTTTTGTTCTTATAAAGATATAAAATAGCAATGCTAAAATATAGTTGGTGCTTCATCTGTAAATTCAGAAGCCCATGTTTCTCACGTTAACTATAAGGTTTCTCACATGTTAGCGATAAATTTAAATTTGTAGATAATTTAAGCAGAACATTCTTATTAGTTCATAGATCAATATAAACAAAGACAGCCATCTTTCACCCAGCTTTAAACTAGAGACTTTATCAACTGTTTCACTGGCAGTAGTACAAAAAATGGTTTGTTATTAGCAACTTCAGTGGATTTTTTTAAAAATAACTCAATCTAATCTCTAGCTCTGATATTGCATCCAAGTACTAGTCAGATGCAACCAGACAAACACAGATAATCCTCCTTTCCCAAGATTTTCGAAGCATTTGAATAATTTATAATTATCGCTTGGGGAACCAAAAATAAAATGTATGGAAAACAAAAACTTAGCCTAACTGAAAATAAGTAAGTCTTCTTTGTTTTTAGAATAGTCTTTGTCAACTTTGTTTTTTTTTTCCTAATCTTCTCTAAGGTATGCATTCTCTAATAGTCAAATTACTTGATAAGTTAGTAGTTTGTCTTGGGATAGTGACATACTTCCACAACTAGTTTTTTCAAGTAACAGCCTTTAATCTTAATTGGTTATCACTGAAATTAAGAAGGTGGCAGACAGGTTGGCAAGGTCCCCATAAACCAGTATGGCAAGTATTTATGATAATGCCACATTTCTGAGAGTAGGAAGATGCCTATTGATGCAGTGTAAAAAAAAAGGAACTGAATAAAATCAAATAGTTTTGGAAGTGTTATAACAAATAACAGGCTAGAAATTGGGAGACAGTGAGTTCTAGTCCCACCTTAGGCATGAAACCTGGATGGATGGCCTTGAGCCAGTCACACTGTCTTAGCCCAACCTACCTCATAGATGTTGTTGTTATGGGGAAAAGAGGAGGAGTACCGTAGGCATGTGCACTACCTTGAATTATTTATAAAAAAATAGTAAATTCAAAATTATAATAATGTGATGAAAACCATCATTAGAAAATTTACATACAGAAAAACAGTGGATAAAAACTAACCTACTGTGAATTTAGTTTTGATTAGTTCCTGTTATTCTGCTTCTCGTAATAATGGAAAGGGGATATTATTAGCAAAACCAGAATAAAGTATTATAAAGTTGCAAAATAGGGTAGATCATACAAATATTTGGATATTAGATTATACAAAATACAGATGCAGAAAGAGAGAGAGAGAGCATTAAAGTATCTGATTCCAAAAAGCTAAGCAGAATCAGACCTGGTTAACACATGGGTAAGAGACCACTAAGAAAGTCCAGGGCTGTCAGCTATGCTAAGGAGTTGAAAAACCTTCCTTAAAACATTAATCATGAGCTACTCCCATGCTGTTGTCTAGAAAATTGCATGAATATACCTCTGGAATCACCAGGATTTCAAGAGGACTTGATCACTTAATTTATTGTTATAAAAACAATGAGAAATTACCAAGCAGGAAAATTCTGTATTGTATGCAGGAAGTGAAATTAATTATTGTCTTTCTCAAAAGTTGCTGGACATTTCCTTTAAAATGCATCTTCCCATCCAGGGGCTGTCTTTGGAATGTATTTGGGACAAAGTTGCTATAATTGGGTTAACCAAATGGTTTATTGTTAGTATCTCTGAAAATAGGTCAGATTCTAAATTCCCCACAATCTCTCTGAAAAACCGACTGACTCTGTTGCAAATATCGATGTACAACGGTTGTGATATGATCTCTGGCCT
This sequence comes from Acrochordus granulatus, assembly GCA_032468055.1. NCBI lineage: Eukaryota > Metazoa > Chordata > Lepidosauria > Squamata > Acrochordidae > Acrochordus > Acrochordus granulatus. The sequence continues at coordinate 76,353 of JANHZU010005355.1, read as the reverse complement.
CCTTAATGTCACTTTTGTTATTATTAAAGGCTATTAAACAGGATTGTCTATTCTGGAGATCCAAAAAATGCAAGCATCATTAACAAAAAGTCAGTCCAATGTATTAATTAATATTAGAGGCTAATGACACTTGAAGTGATCCAATAATAATAACTTGATAATGAATAAATACAATGAAAAGGTTATAGCTTATGATCTTAAACCATTATAAGGATTTAATATGTTCAGTTCAATAAGAGAAAGACAAAATATGAGTTCTAAGAAAGGTAAGTGAAGCATGCAGTTTTGGGAATAGATTTACTTTAGGAAAAGACAGACCAAGTTCATCTATTGCCAGGGAAAACAAATACAAAATTAGAAATAAAATGTAATGTTAAAGCTTCTTAAAGCAAACCATTTGGGATCTGGGAAACCGTTAAGAAGGTATCAGACCAGAAGTGTTTTTTCAGTTCTGTGTTTCTGGACTGAGACCAAGAAGGTAATGAGATGTTTTTAGCTAAAGGGATGCTTATAGAGAAGCTATTATCAATGACTATCTTACCAAAAGGCTTTATGGACACCAATATTTTTGAGAACAGAAGCAGGACAGAATTGAACCCTGGAATTAGAGATTGTTCCAACAGGGGGTCAGCAAATGGCAAAATTGCAGAATGATGAAAGCTCATCCCCTATTGTACGTGAATCATGCAGGCATATCAGAGGTAGAACTTCTCCTTGTTGACATGACACCTGTTTCACCTTTTTAATATTACACCTGGATTCTGTAGAGGCTGTTGCTACCAACACTGGCTTAATAGGAGACTTTTGGAACTTCTCCCTTGACAATATTTGCCACTTACAAGTGTTTATTTCAAAGTTTTAATGGTCTTGAATATTGTCCAACTTTGATAAAGATGACTAAATTGAAGTTAGTTGGGATGGGAAAATTCCTGCAAAGGTCATTTATTTGTGTTGTGGGGGTTGTCCCTAAGTTTGAAAAGCTTGTCTGGTGCTTTTCCCATGTGGAAAGAAGCCTCTCCTTTCAGCTGCAAGCCTTTTACCAATCTCTTAAAAAAGCATTTGTTATTTTGCCCCTAATCAAATAGGCCAACTCTGTCATTCTGCAAACTTTGCCATCTTCACAGTCTCTTCCTTTATGGCGGGTACTTCTGTATTTTTCTATCTTTGTGCACATAATGACCTAGATATATATAAAACTATTCATTAGAGGCCTTTCTAATTGGATATACATATATCCTAATTAAAAAAGTTCTGGCTTTATCTGAATATTAATTTTTAAAATTCATTACTGCATTGCATATATTTGTGTCCAATATTTTTTTCACATTTTGATGTATCTACCTTGTATGATAAAATGTCCCTTCATGCTTTTCACCTTTACAACAACAATTCTAATCCTTGATACATCTTAGACAATTCCTCTGGTGACATGTGACATACAGCAACTGTACATAGTTTTATATTTAAAAAGTCTCTTTCAAATTCCAGAACAATCCCAATTTCTAATTCTTATTTTTGGTTTGCTCTAAAGAAGAATGAAAGAGATAAAGCATTCAATATTGAAAGGAAGGGGAAAAGATACCATATCCAAGCACAAGAACAAGGTTATCTATATAGTACTAAAACTTTTGTTGTTGTGGCCTTTAACAGGATGAAACTGTGTATCATAGGGCAAAGATTTTAGAACCAAAGTACTACATATGGGCTAACTTTCAGAATGGGTCTGCAATCTAGGACCCAGGACTTCCAAAGAGAATAAAATTTGGGGAAGTTGTGACTGTTTCAGTGCTACTGGCCATTGCTGTGGTGCTGCTGGGGTCATATAAACTTTATTTTTCAGCATTCCTTGACATTTTCCCAATCCCTTTCTCTCTAAACCACCCAGCAGCAGACACTTACTTAAGGGAAGAAAAGGGGATTTCTGATGCTCCCTGCCAACTTCTCACAACTCACTAGGGAAGCCAGTGGGAAGTCAGAAGTCCTCCTCTTCCCATTGCACCTGTAGTCATTCTGTTTCTATATTTAAGTGAGGTGATATCTCTGAAATGATGACCCAACAAGGCATGGGTTGTCTAGTTAATAAATAAAAGGGTAGAAGGTAAGGAAAAATAGAGAATATGCTTAGAAGAGGGTAAAAGTTAGTTCATTTCCTCTAGGTATGAGCAAAGAATATTGCCAGAGGGTATTGAAACTTCACTTTCAGAAAGATTTCCCAGAATATTAACCTAATGCGGAGGCAGTGGACTGAAGATACTGGACAAGGAATGTAGAGATTCAGATTTTAATTCCCTCTAAGCCATGGAGGCTTTTGCCCAGCCCTTGTCTCTCAGCTCTCTTTCATAGGGCTGTTTTGTAGGGGGAAATGGTGGGGGGAAGGTAGACCTATGCATGCCATTCTAAGCTCTTGAAGTGAGCTTAGTAATGTCCCACGAACAAATAAAATTTATCATGTTATATTTGTCTTCATAAAATTCAGCAATTAGCCATAGAAATAGGAAAGCTGAACAATGTTGAATCATCCTGTGGTAGTGTGTACTTGGAAAGGTCATCCTAGATTCCCTTTTAATATTATTTTATTTATGTCTTGGCCAAATTAATGGTTATTTAATTGCTTTTTTAACTATGGGATTTATATATCCCCAAGATATTTCAATTGCTGGTAACTTATCACAAAGTAAAATATGGTAAAATGAACCACTGTAAAACAAATGCAAAGACACTAGAACTTCCATAATAATAATAAAATATCTTTACTGTCCTTGTATTCCATTACCAAAAAATATATACAAGAATAAAAGAAGAGTTAAGATGGAAAAAACTCAAACTGGTATAAATAAGATATGCAAATCTGTAGGCACTGATTCTCCAAAATGTCAAGGGTAAATCAGGATTTTAAAAGAATGTTTTTCACATAATTTCCCAGAAAAGAGACATAATTAATCCTCGATGAATAGATTCTTTCTTCAATTTAGTTTTAACAAAAATGAAATAGGTCTAAGTTGTAAAATGTCTGTTCCTCAATTCATTTCCAGTCCTAATTAATAGTATTACCTTGATTAATAAATAGTATAAATATATAACATATTTATATATTATAATAATATAAAGGTAATTTATACTATTAATATTAATTAATAGTATAAATTACCTTGAGATTATATACTATAATAGTATAAAGGTAATTTATACTATTAATATTAATTAACAGTGTAAATTACCTTGAGATTTGTATAGCTTTAAAATTTAAAACTTCAAGTTTTTTTTCACTGAAAGTTAGATGTCCATGGATAATTTACGACATTTCCATTGTTTTGAGAAGTGTCACTTTGCATATGCTCAAAAGTTAAATTTATGTTTCTAAGCATTAAAAAAGAGGTCCCTTGTTTCACCAAAAATGTAGAATCCTTTTGCCAACAGATAATAGATGCTGTTATTAGGACAGAGAAGCTGAGCTAGCAAGCAATAATTTTATGGGGCACAAGGAGACTTAAAAAAAAATAAGTTATAAGCATTTGAACTGGGATATCTGGAAATAGGGGAGGGGATGCTTCCAAAAATCAAAATGCTGCTCATAAAAAGAAGGTGGGATTCAGTCTTATTGTTATCTGGACTTTTTTTAACCCCTGCATTTGGCTCTCTAAAATATTTGGAGATTTCTCAACACGTAGGCTTGTCTCTTTTAATGGGTTTGTCTTCATCATTAGGTTCTGTCACTAGGTTTTCATTTCTCTATATGCAACACATAAAAGACTAATGCCCAGACATATTTTGTTTGAAAAGTATAGCACCATTAGTCAGAAATGGCAAGAGGCAAAGCAAAGCTAGGAATAAAGTAAAATTAGGTTCTTTGTGGCTTTAGGCAACAATAAATAAGCCCCTTCAAAGCAAATATAACCTTGGTCTGCAGTTATTCTGGCCATTCATACTTCTGAGGGATTTCAAATGCATTTCCCAAGACAGAAATGTACATTAATGTGTCTCATGCACAAAAGCATGCACATTGGCATAATATGAAGGAAACTTCTTATAGGATTAGAATAGATGAGAGAAACATGTGGACAAATATCTGTAAATGAAGGCATGCAGATCTGCATTTCTGAAAATGCATACTTTTTTAAAAAAAATAGACACAGGAAATTTTACCTAGGGGAATAAGAAGAAGAAAAATCACAATTGTCAGATTCTAACTCCTAGAAATCATCCTATAAATCTGTTAAAGGGTATTCAAAGCAAAAAGCATTATCCCCACTTTATCAGCTGAGCTTTCCATAACTGTCTCAATGTCGTTATCAGTCCAAGCACCAGCTAAACTGAAATGATTTTCCAATATTTATACAGTGCCCTTTACAAGGTATCAATTTCTGTCTAAGCCAAAGATAGTGGGTTGCAAA
>JANHZU010005355.1:22380-33511 GCA_032468055.1 Acrochordus granulatus | reverse complement strand
TTTCAACAATATCTTATACATTTTGGCAATTAAATGGTCATCTACAGTATGCAGATTTGTTCCAACTTTTCTTCATAACTTTTTTATATAATTTAAACCTTTCAAAAATGTGATTATAATGATATATATACTATATACCATTACTACAATTTCTCAAATTTAATTTAGGTTCTCCATCAACAAAAACTAATATATCTGCATACAGTATCCAGTTTGTTTTTTGTTGTTTTTTGTCATCTCCCTCCTGTAGAAAGCTTCATGTGGAGAAAGCCATGGCAGAAACTTCAGTTGCAGAATCCCTTCGCACCTAATCCACACACTAGCAAGAGCATGCCTAACAAAGTGATATTTAAATATTGAATAAATTATAATTTTTTCAACCCACAAATATGCACGCCACCTGAATCTCAGGTCATGACTTTCAAGTTCCAACAATCTTATTTTTTAAATTAATCCATTGTTTCAACCAAACCAAACAGCAAGCATCTAAAATCAAGTAATCTTAAACCACCTCTTTCTTTGACTTCTTGCAGCAACTTGAATCTTATCCTTGGTTTTTTACCTTGCCATATAAATTTAGGAACATCTTTTTGCCATTGTTTAAACATAACAATGTTTTCAGTTAAATACCAGAATTGGTATCAACTGAAAGAGGAATAACGACCTGGGTAACATTCATTTTTATAACAGAATTTCTACCCATCAAAGATAATTGCAGTTTGCTCCATCCGACAAGATCATTCTTAATCTTGTGGCAAACTTTAACATAATTATTTTGACTTAAGATACAATTCATGTTATTCAACCAAACTCCCAAATACTTAGCCTTTTTTCAATTTTAAAACCAGCTTTGTTGTTCCAAGTCTCTTGCTCTTTTGCAGTCATGTTTTAACTAACATTTTTGTTTTCTGTTTATTACTTTCAAACCTGCCAATTTACCAATTTTTTTTCAATTTTCTCCTTACAAAGTCTATATCATTTATAAGATCTTGTAACACCAACAGCATATCATCTGCAAACACATGTATCTTGAAATTCTGATTCCTCACTTGAAGACCTCTTATCTTCACATCTTGTCTAATGTCTCTGAGAAGCACTCCCAAAAATAAAATAAAAAGTAATGGTGATAAAGTAAATCCTTGACATGTCCCTTTCTGAATCTCACAGGGTTTACATAATTATCCATTCACAATTATCCATGCCTTCTGTAGTACATAAGTCAGTCTCAATCCTTGTGAAAAGTTCTGGCCAAAATCCATCTTCTACACCACTTTAACCATAAAATCCCAATTCAAATTATCAAAAGCTTTCTCCACATTCAGGAATATTAAAGCTGCTTGCTTGTTGGTATGCTGCTGAAAATATTCTATACTGTCTAAAACAACTCTCATATTATCCCTCCTTTGTCTTTTAGGTAGAAAAACACATAGATCTTCTTATATATATATAATCTTTTAACACTTTCTTAAATCTTTCAGCCAAAATTGAGGTAAACATTTTATAATCATTATTCAAAAGTGAAATTGGTCTGTAGTTCTTAATGTCCCTCCTGAGACAAGAATGCAATATTAGCTTCTTTAAAAGAACCTAGCATAGGTTTTACCCTGCATAATGGAATTCATAAAATCTTTAATAGGTGTAAATATTTAATCTACAGTTCAAGCAAGACAAACCATTGGGACCAGCGTGTTTCCCATTTTGCTTTTCTTAATAACTTCTGTTTCAAATGTCATGATTAGGCTGTTGAAAATCAGCTGTTGTTCATATGTCAGTTTAGGTAAAAAAAAATTTTATAAATCACAGTCTATCTCTTCTTCTGAAACATTACATTTTCTGTACAAATTAGAGTATTCTCTACAAATTGGAGTAATAGTTACAAAAAAGCCTGGAAGTGTGTTAAGGCCTGGCTCTGTCAACTGGCATGGGGATCAAATAATGGTATGCAACCCTTGAGGCTAGAGTGCAATCTCTCCATCTTTTTAACGCCATCCTTCTAATTTTGCCTTTTAATTCTTGTCTTTTTAACTTTGTCTTTTAATTTTGTCTTTGGTATATATTTTACAGGCTTTCATCTATAAACTGCCTAAAGTTGGTTCAATAGTGAGATAAGCAGTGTATAAATTTAATTAATAAATAATAAATCTTTTACTACAGTTTTTGATGCAGAAGATTGAGAAATATTATTCTTCCTAGTATGTATATGCATTTTATACTGGAAAGCTACAACAGAAAATCAGGAAATGCCTATAAAGTCATTTTATATGAAAATATAAAGCATATTGCTTTTTCCTGTCTTTATTGAATGATCAGTTATGGAATCATGGCATTAGATGGTTTTGAAGAAGACCTTGGCAACAAAGAGAAGGCCATGCAGCGCACTTATTTTTGAATTATTAGATCCAGTCCTGTCATTTGCTAAGGCTCATGGTGCTGCTTCAAAAACTTATTTTGGCTATCTCTACGTGCTCTTTCAAATAGTTGCATGGCCCTAATTATTTTCATGCTACATAAAGCCTTTCCTTTTAAAATGGGGTTTGGAGTGAACAGTCTTTCAGTATCATTCAAAATCACTCTTAAAAGTAAGATCATATGGGTCTGTTGTAATGAGAAGACACTAAGATATCTTCAGAATAAATCTAGGAAGTTTATTGTGCCTGTGGCATTAGAACTGTTCCATTTGATCTTCCTTATTCATCTTTTAATAGTGAACTGAGCCAGAATACTGTAGTGCAGTTCAGTATTATATGCCAGTAGCAAAGAAAATAATGTTATTTGTTGGCTCTACCAACACAATCAATCACTGTATTTAATTTATTCACTCAGGTATGTCAGCTTCGTGATAGATAAATTGAGCAATGTCAGTTTTTCAAAAAGGTGAAAATTCACTTTTCAGGTGAATTAAAGTTTAAATTAAGCTGTTGTCCATTTTTTAATCCAAACAATAATAAGATGCCTGTTTTAATGTACCCACAGATAATGATTACCATAGATTAATCCAAATGAAAGAGAATCTCTTTAGAAGTTGGCTTTATTTCTTATTTTTATTTTTTACAACATGATTCAAGACATGTAGTTTGGGATAATACAGGAACTAAAAGAGATTAGATTTTACACAAGTTCAGAAACTATTGTCCCTCATAGATTTGATACATCCACTGAACAGGAGTTCATTTCCATCTTGGTAATAGGTTTCACTGTTTGTTTGTTTGTTTATTATTTATTAAATTTATATGCCACCAAAATCAAAACGACTCTTGGTGACTTACAATATAAAACATAATCAAAATAGAAGTAAAAACAAAAATCATTGAAAACAAATCAACTGGACAGAGCGGGGAGATATACATATATGTGGGGAGGTGAATACTATACCACTAACCACCTCCAAGATGAAGTACCCCCATCAGGTCATAAAGATGGTCATGGACCTCACCTCTGGGGGCCAGATATTCCACAAGGTAGGAGCCACAGCCAAAAAAGCTCTTCTTGTAGATCCTGACAGCTGAAATTCCTCTTCCTCCAGAGGTCTCTTCCTCTGGATCTGGTGGTGCAGGACATCCCCATTGGGGTGAGATGGTTCCTCAGATAACCTGGTCCCATGCCATGAAGGGCTTTAAAGAACAAAACCAACACTTTTACTTACCCACTGCTGGCTGCTTGCAAGCTGTCAGCATCTCTACTGGAGTAGAGTGGAATGGCCCTTGGGCTTGGCTTCTCCTTTACTGTTGATTTACTGGAATCCATGCTCTCTCCCCCTTCATCACCACTTAACCTGTGTGCTACATTTTTCTCCAGCAACTGCTTCACTCTCTGCCTTAACTTCTTTCTTGCCTATTCTCCCATACAACTAGAATCTTCTTCTGATACCCACACCCAACAGCATCTTCCTTCTGTAATTGGAACCCCATGTGTGGTCTAGTGCTCCTCAAATGTCCTTAAAGTCCTGGAGATGAGGAAACAACAAAGAAAAGGAAGGGCTCATGCTGACCACTACAAGATTGCCCTTCCCCAAAAGCAAACATAAAAATTTCAAGGCGATTCCTCCCAGTAAAGTGAGAATTTGCCACTAAATTGCAGCAGGTATGTTTTGTGCATTATCAAGTGATCTGGCAGATGGTGGTGGTTATGTTACCAAATGTCATGGCAAAAAGTGATGCTGAAGTTTGATAGCAATTATCAAAAGAACCCTGTGGCTGCTCAAGACACTGGGAGTAGGTATCCATGTACTCCGTGGTCCATGCAAGTTTTGAAATTGCATGCTGTAAAACGTATGAGGTTTCACAGTATCAGTTTCACAGATCTATGGTTAAAGCTGGGAATTGCTTTGCTGGATTAGAAATACCAGGGAGGAATTATTCTGCTTTCTCTTACTTGGAGTGATCCCAAAAAAGCTTATCAGTCTGAAAAGAAGGGAGAAGCTCATCAAGCAATATATTAATTCTATAGCAATATTCAATGCTCTGTCTAGTGGTACAAATATGTATTTTTGTATTGCATCCTGGATTTGTTGCCATTTTATAATACATAAGAGGGGAAAGGCTGATCTGCATATTACAATTTTAATAGATGCAAAATCTCCAATGTTTTAGATGTTCCATTAGAAGGAATTATAATTATTATCAACATTTTCTCTTAAAAAAACTCAACACTTTTGTTTGTAATTCTTTTTGGGAAATATCTATCTAAATTATAAAATTATTGTTCATTTAGTGTGGAAGACTTTCATTTTTATGTAATGTGCGATTCTATTTCACCCGAGCCAGCAAGGACCAAAACCAGACTCAACCGGAGGCTTCAAATCCGAAGAAATTTATTTGGCCAAGCAAGATAGCTGGGTGAATGTCTGCTCTGTCCTCTGCTTGGTGGCAGCAGGACAGAGAGGAAGCACCACACCTGGGGGTCTTCAGACAAAGGTTTTATAGGTCACAATAGCCAATAGCAAGATAACAACAGCCTATAACACAACCCTATAGATAACCCCAACCAATAGCAAGACCACAATGAACACTTTTGAATTTGTCATGGTTGTAACGTCTTTATCTGCATGTGAAAGGCCTTCCTGTGTACGTGCTTCTCTTGCTCTGAGCTAATGGTGATTCTGAATTTACAGAAACTAAAATGGCTGCAGTTAAGCCAGCCCCTTGATTAGATCTTCATTTTATATCTTCATACTCTTCAATACATAATCATCTTCAGTTTTCTTACAACAACCTTTCAGAAGGAAGTAGGAGAGCTCATAAGGAAAGAAGTCTTTATAAAGTTACGACTTCTGGCATGAACAGGTAGTTTTTAAATGTCCAGAATATATTATTTGCAAAAACAATTGATTAAAAGATTATTTTAGTAAACATAGGCATCTTCTTCATGCAAACAATTTCATTTGCAGGAGTGTTCAGAAAATATTTCACTGGTACAAAGCAGGGTTGTGCAAAAAACATCCCTATTGTTTTGTCTGATGGCTTCAAAAGCCACCATGATGAATCCAATTCATGCTAGAATGCATATTTCACAGTAAATGCACGTAGCAATTGTTATGTGGTCCTCTCTGTTCTATTACTATAGTAGGGTTCATAATAGGAGGCATATTTACATGGAATTATCCAAAGTACAAACAAAGTTTTCTAAGAAGAAATTGAATATTCAGCAACTGATAATTTGGAAGGGACTGGATGTAAGAAAGATGCCTTCAGAATTCATAGCAGCCAAACTTCATGCAGGAATCTGATTTTCATAACATTTCAATAAATAGGTCAAAAGCAGCAAATGGAAACTGGTACCTTAATATGATATGTGTCATTCCTTTGAATTCAAGAAATGATTCCAGATATTGGGGCTTATTTTGGCCTAGTTATGAAAGGCCTTATCTGATTTTCTGAAAGGTGGATTCCATACCTGGCATTTTTGTTTTCTCCCAAATACCTCTATTTTCTTTCCATTTGTTTAAACAGTGATATCTCCTGGACTTAACTTTAATTTCTGAAACACTGCGATCAGCATAGAGAGCATTTCCTGAATATGCAGAAGATTGAAACTTCAACCTCTGAACAAGGTTGATCAGATACTGCCATTTGAGTTTGTCAAAAATAGAAGCAGGTCCAGATACTCCACCTGCCACATCCTGATCTATGACTCTTTGCTGTTATTAGCTTTTTAAAAGCCATCCACACCATCTCTTTGTGCCTGAGTGAAATCTCATCCAGTTTGGCCCAAAGATAAGTGAGGCTCAGCTCGTTGGATTGATATTCCTGTTAGCAAGTTTGGATCACATGCAACAATTGAACAATCAGAAACTATTTGCACTGGCCATTCAATTTACACATTTTCTTTTACCCATCTTACCTGTGCTCGGATGAACACTACATGGAGACTCTCTGCAAGACTGAAAACAGCTGTGACCTGTTATCTTGTTCAAACATCTTGTGGAAATTAAACATATTGAAGTGTGAAATTGGTTGATGTTGTCACTTCACACACGTTCTCTGAGCCTACATTGGAACATGTGCAATCATGGTGTGATCACATTAATTAGTGAACACATATTGATTTCAAGCTATATATCTAATTTATATGATTTTTTTCCTACTCTTCTCCAGCATACTCATTATTCTGTGCATGCATTTTATTGGGATTATTTTAGTTTGATATGTCATGCTTTTAAAGCCAAATGAAATCCTTCTGCAATAGTACACTAAGAATTCATTCCCTCTGGTTTTGGGGTTTCTTTCGTCATGGCATTTTCACAAAGCAAAAACACTGAATGCATACGAGAGAATGTCACTAAACGATGTCCTTTCTCCTTTACCTGGGCAATAGGAGAGGGATGAGAATCATCATGATGGTGATACTTAAATCTGAGCACAGCCAATTAGAAAAATATGAAAAGAGAAGAAAAGGCAAACTGCGTATGACACAAGCACATTTATACATATACAGTAGTACAGCTTAGGTTTTAAACAACAAATTAAATGTTGACAATTATTTTTAATCTGCAGAATGGGCAAGAAGATTTATTGGAAGGTCATTTGGGGGACTCAGATATCAGTTCTCTCCTTTGAATCTGGATCACAGTGTAATGGATTACAGTAATGCAGCAAGTTCCCAGGAAGGAGGGAGTAAATTCCAAGGAAGGGAGTATAATAATAGATAGCATAGTCCAGAGCTGAATGATGGGGAGGGGAAGAGATTTAGAATAGCCACTCCCTAGAATCTCACAAGTAATATCCATTTAGTTAGGGTGGTTTAGTTTTAGTCTGATAAGATTCTGTCTATTGTGTGTAAGCAAATAAAGAACTGAACATTGGCTGGATTGTACTTTGTAATTCTTGGGCTAGAATGGTCAGGAAATATGTGCATTTCTAAAAAAGGATGGGGGCAGGATAAGAAAACACAGCAAGTTCTCACACAGAGTGATAAGTTCCTAACAAAAGGGAGAGTTTTGGGGAAGGATGCAGGAAAGAAACATCAGAGGTTTTCACATAGAAAAATAACCTTTATTGCTCAAACATCACTTTTTTTTATTTTGCTGTGTGAAAACCTCTGTTGTTTCCTGCTTCCCTCACAAGTCCCTCCCTTTCATTACAACTTACCACCCTGTTTAAACTGGCTGTGTGTAACTTTGCTATGTTTTCTCATCTTGTCCCTACCTCCTTTTTAGAAATTTCCTGACCATTCCTTTTCATTTTTGATTGAAAAGGATTTTCATTTAGATGAATTGAGAAAGCCTTCCAGATAGAAGATGAAACATCTCCAATAATATCTTGTAATTAAGGTCCAGTTGCTTTTTTAAGAAACTTGGCAATTTTTTGCGATTTTTTGCTATATAGCATGGCCTGGATTAATGAGAACATTCATAGACACTACATTGCACTGGTACCTCGGGAACCAAGATTTGACAAAAGCATGTTAGTCATTAAACAGATTTTTTTTTCACTTTTTCAAAATAAATATTTTTGCCAAGTATTAAGCAACATTTCTATAACTTCCCTTGAACTCGGTATATTGTCACTTAATTGAAAGCATCTGAAGTGTTCTGATTCTATTGATGGTGTGACAACCGTCATGTAGTCACATCAATGGGAACATTCATGCAATGTTTCACTGATTGTCTGACCACAGTTTTTCTGGAGCTATCCCACCTTCCTTTTGTTGTGCAGAGAATAAAACTTAAAGCAGAAAACCAACTGTCTCCTTCCAGTAGAAAATCATAATGTCTGAAGAGTGCTTGAGTGATTTTATCTAAAATAAGATTGTGCAACTTCTACTATCTTCAGGGCCATACCAGCCTGCCAGTAATATGAACACCATGTTCTAAAAATGAATCTGGGGCATTTAGGTGCTTTAAAAGATGAGATGAATACATTAAGGAACCGCAAAACTTAAAGCATCCATGTTTTGCTGAGAGAGTAGAGGTGTGTGCATATGTGTGAGAGAGAGATGAACTGGCTGGCTGGCTTCAGTCTTCTGTTACTCTCTATGGTTGGCTTCACAGATTCTGTTTTCCTCTAGCTCATTTATTCTCAGTTGGCAGATCTGTTGGCAGAAAGCGATTCAAATCTAATTGCTTCCAAGGTATCTATGAAGCTTGAAAAACAACCAGCATCTGGTGGTCAGCTTGCTTTCCCCAGGACTTTTAGAGAAAACACAGCTGACCAGCAATTATGCTTTGCCACTCAGAGGTAGCATATCTGGCAATGAACAACAAGCAGTGACAAGGCAGCTTTGCGTCTATTGATAGTGGTCTGAACAGATATGTAAGCTGAGCAAATAAAGAATCAAGAAGGCCTGTGGGAAATAGAACTGTATGAAATTTATCTGGAGAATGAGTGGAATGGCTGGTTCTGCTCTGAAAGATAACTTTGTGTGGATCTCACTTTCATGGGCACAACCCAAGGCATGGTTCCCATCTTGAGATCATTCAACATTAGAAACTTGTAATGGTAGCTCTGAATAGACAGCAAGAGAGGAAGTTTATCCATTTGGATCCACCTAAAAAAAAACTGCCTACAGAGACAACTTGGTTGGTTGTTCATGGGGGAAACAAAACTGTAATAATTAATTGAACAGAATCTTCCTTTTATTACAGCTCAACTAGAAAAGGCAGCCAGTGACCTTCAGATATTTTGGACTATTGCTCACCTAATTCTTTGCCATTGGCCATGCTGGTAGAAGCTGATATGAGTTGAGGTACAAAATATTTAATAAGACATCTGTTTACCTCTGATCTCATTGTTAACACTCACATTTAGCCACTGTCCATCTTGACTTCTTTTTTTCTATGACTTGATTTATCCAAAAAGAAAGACAGCCTTAAATTTAAGATATCACCTTCCTCAAAAGGAAGATTAGACAGGGAAAAAGAATTATTCTCTTTTACTGGATCTTCAATCAATCTAAAATGGCCTCTCATTTTAAAGATAAAGCGTTTGAGAAGAAAATTTGTTTTTTCAGTCTTTTCAGATGAACTCACTTTGAAGCTGTGGTATAATAGCTAATTAATAATTAATCGATACTGTTTTACCTCTTCATTTTGACAGTTTTCCTGTGTGTGTATATATATTTGTGGATTTGCTGCACAATTGTTTCTAGGGCAGACAAACAGCAGATTGTTTTATAAGAGGAATGATTTAGAGAACTGGACTGACAAGTTTTCAATCCTCTAGGATTAATTCCTACCACCTTCTAGCCTTCTTTTTCCGTGTTCTCAGCCACTTTATTTTGTTTATCAACATTTGAAGAATGTTTTTTCCACTTAACACCTGTCATTTCACCTGTTGGTTTTCTCCTGTCAGCTTCCTCTTCCTTTCAATTGGACACTTAGAGAGTTGTGGGGCTATGAATGATCTGGGCTTGATACTGTCATTTTATATTTATTACTTCTGAAATAATCATTCTGGAAGAAGGGTGTGATAAACTCTTTTGAAATCTTGCCAAGGACCCTCCACTAATTAAGTACAGAACCAATGTATGGAGCAAGATAGATTCTAGAGAAACTTCAGTGTGCAGGTACCTGCATTAAATGCAAAAAATCAACTGTGAGTAACTACATACATTCATTGCATAGTTTTCTTTAAGTTGAGTTACTACATACATTCATTGCATAGTTTTCTTTACCTCTTTTAAATGCCTGGAACAAATTATTATATACTGGATGTACTAGGACAAGGTGAATAGTGAAGGGGAGGAGAAAAGAAAGTCATATTTCTGGGAAATTGATTTAGATTTGCTGTTTGTTTACTCTAGTTTTGGTGATGTTATGAACATCATTTTCCAAAAACATCCTCAGTGAATTGAGAGGTAGGCATGAGCTAGTCTCAGAAAGGAAACAAAAATGTTAGAAGAATGAGCAGTCAATTAACAACTACCTACTGAATTGTTGTATGAGGCTCTCTTCAACACAATTTGTTCAGTACTCATGTATGGCCAAGATAAGCAGGGCCTATGGTAGATTTTGTGAATCCTGCTTCACAGGGGGATAAAGAATGAAAACCTAACCCTTTTTTTCAGGAAACTATGGGCCAACATTGCTTCAACTGTGGAAGGATGCCACAGATTTTGATCTCTTAATCTAAATAGGTGAGTAGTGGGGCTGAACCACACCAGCCTTCTCTAATCTAGTATTCAGCAAAGGACTCCAAATGAATCCCATTCAGCCTTTGTCAGCATCTCTCACAACTAATGTTGCTGCCCTGTGTATCTGGAGGTGTGAACTCTTAGTTGTTATTCTGATTTGTTGCTTAGTTAGCTGAATGTTTAAACTGGATTTGGCATTTTTATCCACCTATTGAGTCCTCCCCAAGGACCTGGAATAGGCAGATGTTGTTTGATGGTATTAAAGATATTGTTGCAAGTTATAAGCTGTCCAAGTAAAGTTGCCTTTTGAAATTGACTGATGGTGATTTTGTCAATGCCAGTAGTGCTCAAGTGGTGCTCCAGATGTTTTGGAATTGTAGGAGCTTATTATTATTGGTGCCACCTTTGCATTTTTGACCATTGCCATTCTACTTCTAGTTATTTATTTATTTTACAGTTTATATGTCTCCAATCTCATAAAATGACTCTAGGTGACTGGCAAGTGACTGAAATAAAACATAAAATAAAATAATAAAATAAAACATAATTTAAAAAATAAATA